>LGRX02012728.1:0-27037 GCA_001247695.2 Cymbomonas tetramitiformis
GGAATTAGAAATGAGATCGGATCGGGAACTGAACGTTGAGCCAAAGTGTGACATCGGCTCTCGAGTGGTTGACCCTGCAACCTGAGTGACGAGTGAATAAGTAGAGCACTTGAGAAGTGTTTAGCCTTCAGAACTCGGAACCGAATTATCGTTTGTACCTCAATCTGGCCCTGATCCAGTATATTATAAAATCCGAATTGTGTACCTTTGCACGTTCAATCAAAAACATATCTCCGAGCATCTGTCGTCGTGCCCCTGGCACAGTCAGCCTCTTACCGAAATGACTAACGAAAAGGAAACGCGATTCGAGCGTCAGTCAGCCTCTTCTCTTAAATCCATTTCTTCTTAGGGATTGGAAAGCGCAGTCAGCCAGCGCATTCTCTTAAATTCAGCATGGATCCGAGCAGTCGCCAGGAACTGCGAGAATTACATGCTGACTTGCAAAGTGGGATTATTAGTCAGGAAGACTACGACGACTTGAAATTTATAGTAGTCTTAACGCGTATCAAGGCCAAATCGCCAATCAATGAGTGTCCGAATTTCATAATTTCATGAAATACCGACTATAATTTCCTTAGATCCAGCTACAGTTTCCTTAATAATAATGGAATTTCCTGATGTTCAGCTAGCCTTCGTTTCCTTAATATGACATTGCGATTTCCGTTAACGAAATGATTCAGCAGCCTTAATTTCCTTATTTGGGTACATTTTCTTAATGTTTTCCACCCAACACCGCATTTTTCCGGCCCCCCGAAAAGCTGGCATTTCAGCAACCCGGCATTTCCTTAAATGTGGTATTGCGTACGACACAGCGTTCAAGTGGGTTCCAAGCTGGCGGATCTGGGGCTAGACACCAGTCACCCGGAGCAGTGGGAAGATGAACAACGTCGACTCGAACGGTCCGACACCTCCGCCATCTTGAAGGTTCGTTCCGTGGCCACGGAAATTGAGACGGCTAAGGTGATGGAGGACGCGGTTCTCCACGACACCATCGCCCGTAAGGTGGCGTTGGAGATGGGACACCGACAGCGGTAAGCTCCACCACGCAGCACCCCGGCTGGTCGGCCTAGGTGGACCCCGAGGAGGCCTGCGTTGGCGGCCCTCACGTGGGAGCCGGGGACTGCCGGGGGCGACTCGGCAACAGCGGCCCCTGTGACCGTAAGCACGGCGGCGACCCAAGGATCCCGACCGGCACCTGCGGTGAGGGAGCGGCCCTGTTTTGCATGTGGCAGTCTCGAGCACTTGGTGGCCAATTGCACAGACGAAAATAAGTTGGCAATCTGGAAGGCCAACGCCCCGGCGCGGTTGGCGCGAAGGCCAGGGCAAGTGGCGGCTTGCGTGGAGGTCATTGAGGAGAGAGTCGAGGAGGATTCCCTCAACCCCGAAGAGCTGGAAACGATGGAGGAGATCCTCGCTCTGGCGGATGCTGACGTGGACCTCTATGGGGATCTGTGTGCCATGTGTGACATCACGAGCACCGAGAATCCAGCTTTTCGGAGTGGGGAGCCGACTCACAGGGGCTCCCGGGCAAGAGGAGTAAATCTCCATCGACCCCGTGGACAGAGGCAGCCCTATACCAACCAATGTGGCAGCCCGTCCTTCATGGCCCTCGCGGACGTCACGTGACGAGGCCACCGCCTGTACCCCGACAAAGCCCGTCTCACTGCGAGTGCTGCATGCCCCAATGAGCACAGAGGCTTCATCAGATTCACCCCATGGTGTGGCCGCACGGCCCCCCTCCACCGTCAGCCCGAGGCCCCGTTCATGACGGATTGCCTTCAGTGGCCGAGAGCGCGCACGGCGCGCTACCATTTTGAGCAGACGGCCCCTCTCAGTGGAGAATTCTCCCCCTGCTCGGGGATCATTGACTCCACCGATAACCCCACCGCCGACAGCACATTCTTGTTGGGAGACTTACTGTGCCGAACACGGTGTCCCGATTGACCGCGGTAATGTTGATGGACCTCCCCCACGTATCCGAGCTCATCACGCGGCACCGGCAGTTCAGCCCAGCGACTACAAGGATCTGCACCTGGCTGCACCGGGGGCCTCCGAGGTGTACCAGAGTTCCTTGGCGGACCAGCGTAGGCGGTTGACATCGTGGAGCTGGAGAAGTTCGGCTGGGGCTACCTCTGAAAGTGTCCTACTACGACAACTACGCATGACCCTCAAGAAGAAGTCCCCGGCAGAGGCACACATGTAGTGTTCAAAACAGTTCTCAATGATATCGGGAGTGAGCAACACCTCCGACCCCGTTCCGGACAGTTGACTTTTGTTCCCCGAAATGGGGAAAATCGTTTGCAGCTGCTCGTCCGTCAACAAGCGTTTAAGGATCTTGGCGCAGTGTCGGACCTCTTGTGTGCCGCTGTTGTCAAGGTCTTCCACCGATTGCGCTTTGAAGCCTTCACCAAAGAGTTTTTCGTCAGACATGATTACGTAGGAGTATGGTAAGTGAGAAGAAAGAAGATAAAAAGTTGTGTCCACAGAAAAGTATACTTGCGATAGTGAAAATCAACTCTTAAAGATAGCATATCGCGAGTACCGCGCTAGTACCACACTATTAACGCACTACTCACGCCACTAGTCCGTACTAGTCGCGCGACTAGTGCGAAATCAGATCGCACTAGTGATGTGACTAGTGCGATCTGACTACATGTGACGATTGAAAGGCAATCAAACGCTCGAACGCCTGGAACGTCGCGCCGGTCATTAGTTTTGAAACTTTGAAGCTTAAACATTTGAGAAAGCGCCAAGTCGCTAAAGCGGGAAGGAAGGAAATATGTTATGCTCGTCGTGCTCTGAAGGCGAATCTGAGCTTAGCGCTTCGTCTAATTCTTCTGGTTCATAAGATTATTACTATGAAACGGTGGAAGACTTTATATGCAAGACGAAAACCATCAACCCAAGAAAGGCGAAGCGTTCCGAACCGGAAGCAGAATCCAAAACGTCGGGATATGGGCCCAACAATACTGCGGAAAGCGTGACAAAGATCGGGGATCTGATGGACCCCGCCAACGAATGCAGGTGTGGGAGGCGCTGTCTGTCCCAATTCGAGTATCGTCCCGTGCAGGCGTACTTACGTGAGAAGTCTACGCTAAACGGTCGCCAGTTCAAGGAGAACATCATCGCGGAGCTTACTCGTGCGCGTAGGTTCAAGCCCGGATCGCAGAAGCTTGAAATAGAGATGTTCGACTCGCTGACGTTCCTGGGCAAGAAAGTCTGCAAGGATGCGTTTCGACGACTGCACTTTATTCCCGAAAGCACATGGTTCAAGTGGCACGCGCACGTGTGTGGGGGCGGCATGCTGGAGAGCACAATGAAGAGGAATTTGACGCTGTTCAACGACCCGACGAACCTGAACTGGACTTATTTCTTGGAGTACGCTGCTCACGAGATTTTGCCGTTGGCGGAGCCACAACCTCAAAACGGCAAACTCCAAATGAATCCGATCCGACCAGCCGATTGTTATGCCGCATACAAGCTTATGCGTCGCGGCGTTTATCAGGTTAAAATCACGCAGTTTCGCAAGTATCTGCGCGAGTACCTCCGCGCGAAGCATATTACCATGCGCAAGCGGAAGGATTGTGCAGGTAAGTGCACGACATGCGAAATCTTGACGAAGCAGCGCCGTGCTGTAAAGGACTTGGAGGACCTGGAGGACTGGAAGACGCTTAACGACGCGCACCGGAGTGATTATCGAAATGAGAGAGCTCAGTACAATAACACCCGTGCTGATAGTGCCAACCAGTTCGGCATCAGTGACTCGTATTGTTTCGACGGGGCGGCAAACAACAACACCGTTTGTCCGCACTTCCCCGTGAAGGTCAAGGCGATGAGCGACAAAGCTGGAAGTTTCTTCCACCTTCATCTGCAAGCAGTCGTGATGCACGGCACGGTGTTGTGCATGTGTTTACTTATGCCATGGGTTCCTGGCAAAGACGTGAACATGTGCCTCACGACGCTCAATATTCTGCTACGGTATGTGGTGGAGAACACGGAGCGGCACTTTCGGCAAACATGCCACGTGCAAATGGACGGAGGGTCGGAAAACTGGAACCGGCATGTTTTCGCCTTCTTCTGCATCCTGGTTCACCACGGGCTGTACAAAGAGATCTACCTACACCGTCTGCCCGTAGGCCACTCCCACAACGACGTCGATGGCTTTTTCGGGTTGCTGAAGATGCTGTTGTGGGGTAAGACCGCGGATAAAAAAGGCCACTGGTTCATATCTTTGAACAATGGATTGCCTTTCTCTTTACCTGGACGATAACAACCATCAACAAGCACACGTACGTCGTCGGCTGCAACTTGGACTTCAAATCGTGGATCGACCCGCACTTGAACGAAGAGTTTGGTGGCCACGCTGGACGAGACCGCAAGGTGCATACTTGGTGCTTTTACGTCGCTCCGGACAAGCTCGTCCGAGCGAAGTACAAGTTTGGTGACAGGTTCAAGGAATGGCTACCAAGTGGCGTGGACGAGGACCCGAACCTTGGGCTGATTATTTGTACCAGTTATCCCGACGTCGACTCCGCCCCGGGCTATATGGACAACCCGGAATGGAAGCGCAAGGGGAAGGGAAACAAGGTATTGGACATGGAGCAAACAACGCGGAGCTGTCTATTGGGACTCCGAGCCGCAACGCCAGATCTGGTGAGCCAACAACGACACGAGGAATTGAAAGCAACCTTCCCCTTGCCTTTGAAGGTGGAGGCCGTGCGAGAGCGACATCCCGAGCGATTACCTCCGAAGTGGGACCTTTCACTGCTGCTGACACGTGCGCATACCCGCGCATCTACAGTCAAATGCGATGGGCTCTTGAAGACGCGGTATGCTAAGGCGGAGCAGTTCAATGTATGTTTCGACGGCGTGACGCATAAGAAACAAGTGGTGGAGAAAGAAGTCCTGAAAAATATTGACATCAACGAGGTTGTGGCTTTTATGCGCGAGGCCAAGTATTGTACTGAGCTGATTTCCAGAAGGTAAGACGACCGTTTACCAGCCTAGTGCGATCTCATTTATACCTTATTTATATTTATTTTGTCATTATTGTCCTTCAAGTGTCTAAGCAAAGTCAGGTAGGTTTCTTGTTCTAGCTCCAGATCTTCCTACAACAAGGGCATTTTGCAATATCCGTGCAACTTGCCAAGTAGGCCTGGAAACAAGGGTGATGATACAGCACGTTTTTGCAGTCACATCCTAACCCTGAAACCCACGTTTCCGCAGGGAAAACTATTTCTAAGCAGACGACGCACTTGTTTCCTTCCTCTCTTTCCGAGTTGGTGGTGGTGGCGGCTTGCTCCTGTGTTGCGGGAGTCCTTTGATTCCCGGTAGAAGAAGTCGTCGCTTCGTCTTCAGTAGGTGTCGCTGTTGTGGAGCTTTGCAACCAAGGAAAAACCTGCCGCAAGATTGTAACCTCGTCGTCCGAGTCCGTTGTTCCTGGTGTGTTCGGAACGACGGTAGAAGAGGTCGTTCCTTGTTCTTGATTTTCGCTAAGAAAACCCTCACTCATCCAGGGAAAAACTTCCCTCAGGATTCTAGTCTCGTCGTCGTGAGAGTCCGTCATTGCGGTGTAAGAGTATGCGAAGATAATACGAAGTGTATAGAGAAGTTTCAAACTAGGGTTCGCTTACGCAGGTACGAGGATAAACACTTACACCGAGTGTTATCTGAGCGGAATGCTGAACTGCGGGGTCTTACGACCAAGACCAAGAAGTTGGAACGCCTGATCCAGCTTTTGAAGGCAGAAGATGCTGGTGAAGAAGCTCCCGCAGTTCGTGCAGAGGCAGAAGAAGCTGGTGAAGAAGCTCCCGCAGTTCGTGCAGAGGCAGGTGTGCGTGAAGCAAATGGAAAGAGGAGTCGGAGAGGAGCTCCACCTGCTGCTCGCAAGAGGTTTTCAGGCGCACAAAGGCAAAACAGGGCGCGCAGAACTTCACCCGCCTCCGAAGGCGACAGCGATGATACTGATATGGAGATGGATCTTGCCACTCGCAGTCGGAGTCGGCAGGTTGCAGCGCGCAAGAAGAAGCCTGGAAAGCAGCCAAAACAGCAGAAACAGCCCAGCAGCAGTGAGGGCACGGATGATGGCGACGATGAGCACTCCTCCGGTGTTGACGAGAGTCTATATGACCGTGGGATGCGTTTGGCATCGCAGAAGGAACACTTGGCAGCCGACTACCGGTTCGAGGACATGACTGTGGGCAGCTATGCCGTGACCGTTGCAGGCGGGGAAGCCAGCGACAAGTGTTGGTTCAACGTTATGCTCCCGGACGGCGGTAAGTCACTCCCACTCCATTTCGTGGAGGTGGTGGGGCAGCATGCCTCACGGAAGGAGATAACCTGGCAGTTCTGGTTGCCAGCACAGTCACGGAGAACGTTCGAGACGGTAGAACAACTCTGTGAGGCTGGAGCTTTCGTACGGGGTGCCCGCACCCTTCGCATGAAGTCTACATTTGACGTGAACGAGGTGTTGACATGCTGGGATGAGACCGCAAAATCTGGTGTTCAAGGCGGAATTCCAGGTTGTGAGGAGAAAGCTGAGCTTTTAAAAGCACTGCTGGAGAACTCTGAAGAGTAAATAAGTGCAGTCAAGAGTTCGTATGTGCATGCATGTACACATGTGGTTGTGCTTACACCCTAAATTGGTGTTACCACTTAGGGTTTCCCCCGCTAGAGGGCCATTTGCTCCAGAAATCTGCACGGAGATGCAAGTGCTTGATATTTTATTTGTTCAAATATGTTTTATGGCAAACTACATTATAACATAGCACGTGACGGGTCCATTAGCAAGAACCTTTACATATGTTACCCGCCCTTTGTGAATACGCGTGTGATAAAGCATAGGGTTTGAGGGGGGTTTTGGCAAAATTGTGCTGAAATCGATGAAAATATCAAACATACGATAAACAGGTACATATTTTTCCCTTTTTACTTCCATTTTATAACCTTTAATCTCGATCTAATACCATATGTGGATTTTTGGAACACTCCTCAATATGCCTAAGAGTCACGCGTAAGAATTCTGAAAACCCCGCCTCGTACGATGAGAAAAACTTCCAAAATTATAACCACCCTATTTTTGGGGCATGATATGTTTAAAATAATGTAAAAAACATCAAAACAATGACCTTCAAAAAATCTTCCAATTTAGAGCGCATCTTCCAATTAAGAGCGATCGTCGTTGGACACCCCCTTTGTTTGACTCCCATGCGCTCAAGACGGCCTCCACATGGACCACGGCAGTCCACGCACGAGTCCAGCGGGTCAGACAGTGCGGCAAGGCGATTGTGCAGGCTGTGTTCGGACGTGTTCGACGAGCACACCTACCTCCCAATCCCGCTCCTCTCAAACCAGACGAGACAGTTCTCGCGGCAACTCTGGGATCGAGCCCCTCGGACCTAACCCACAGCACGGACGAGTCCGAGATGGAGATTCATTGCAGCCAGTACCGGTTGCAGCAACACCGTGAGCAGTCCTCGGAGGAGGATACGCCTACCCGTCGTTCGAAGCCTTCGAGGAGTGGGAGGAAGCGTACGACCTTGGACCAGCGGATGAAGGCCTGGAGGAAGAAGGAAGCTGCACGTCTTGCGGCTCGGGAGGCTACGCGTCTTGCTGCTTGGGAGGGTCTGAGCATGACCCAACAACCGGCGGGCGAATCTGAGCACCTCGAGGAGGAGCTGAGTATGACCCAGCAACTGGCGGGCGGATCGGGCAGCATACCGCCAGCATGCAACCAACATGCTGCATCCTGCCCCAGTCTGCCCGAGGAGGAGCTGAACATGACCCAGCAACTGGCGGGAGGACCTAACAGCCCACGCCGGCATGCAACTCGACCGGCTGAGCATACAACGGGCCCGTCTCAGCATGCAACACGCCCCGACCAGCATGCAACACGCCTGGTTCAGCATGCAACCAGTGGATTCCAGCATGCAACCAGCGCCTCCCAGCATGCAACCAGTCCGGTTGAGCATGCGACCAGCCCGGCTAAGCATGCAACACGCTCGCTTGAGCATGTAACCTGCCCCGCTGAGCATGCAACGAACACTCCCAGCTGAGCATGCAACCGGCCAGTCTGAGCATGCAACATGCCTTGCTGAGCATGCAACCCGCCCGGCTAAGCATGCAACCAGCTTGCGAGAGCATGCAACCAGCTCGTCTGAGCATGCTACCGGCCAGTCTGAGCATGCAACCAGTTCGCCTGAGCATGCAACCCGGCCGGCTAAGCATGCAACCAGCTTTCGTGAGCATGCAACCAGCTCGCCTGAGCATGCAACCGGCCAGTCTGAGCATGCAACACGCCTGGCTGAGCATGCAACCAGCTCGGCCAAGCATGCAACACGCCTGGCTGAGCATGCAACCAGCTCGGCCAAGCATGCAACCTGCCCAGCTGAGCATGCAACCAGCAAGGCTAAGCATGCAACATGCCTCGCTGAGCATGCAACACGCTCAGCTGAGCATGCAACCAGCCCGGCTAAGCATGCAACCTGCCCAGCTGAGCATGCAACACGCCCGGCTGAGCATGCGACCAGTCAGCCTGGGCATGCAACCGGCTCCGCCAAGCATGCAACATGCCCCGCTGAGCAGGCGACGCGCCTGGCCCAGCATGCAACGCGCTCGGGCCAGCATGCAACCGGTGGGTCCCAGCAGCTGGAAAGCGGATCAGACAGCGACTCTACACATGTCAGCGCTACCGACAGTGGCATTCAGGGTAGATATCTTCCGCGGAGGTGACTCGGCCCGCATCGGGAATTCACTTCGGCCACATTTCGGCCCGTCTCGGCCCGAACCCAAAATTGCCCGCCGCATGCGCAAAATTTTATTTTTAAGTATGACAATTTGTCAAAAATCGATAAAATTTTGGAAATTTATCGATTTTCCCCTCAATGCGACTCGGCCCATCCGCAACCTTTCCTTCGGCCCGCCTTCGGCCCGGGCCTCCGTGACACGGCCCCGGGCCGGCCAATCCCAGGAAGATATCTTCCCTGGTGGCATTACCCACGTCAGCGCCACCGACAGCGACACGACGCACGTTAGCGCCACCGACAGCGACACAACGCACGTCAGTGCCACCGACAGCGACACCACTCACGTCAGCGACACCAACAGTGACACCACCCACGTCAGCCCCACTGATAGGGATACCACTCACGTCAGTGTCTCGACCAACGCCACCACGTACGTCAGTGCCACTGAACACGGTAGTGGCGAAGAATACGAGTGCAACGCCTTGGTGGACGAGGCTGCAACCGCTTTGAGCTCTCACCCAATTGAAGATGCTCTTAAATGTAAGCGTGTTCAACTGGATGGGGGGGTGCGCTGGAAAGCAAACTCTCGAACAGGGACAAATGCTCTTGGCACACACACTGTCAGCGGTGCGGGACGAGGAAGGACCCTTACTCCTGGTGTTCTTCTATGCCTACCTTCGTGGACATCGAGTAAAGGCGCTGGTGGACTCAGGCGCCTCGGACAACTTCATCTCGGCGGAATGTGCCCGAACCTGTGACTTGACAGTGCGCTCAGGGACGCCAATGAAGGTCACACTGGCAGATGGATCTGTAAAGACCGCTGGAGAGGTGGCGTACCTTGAGTTGGCTCAGCAGCGCCAGCGGGAGCAGTTCGACCGGCGCCACAAGCAGCATAAGTACGCAGTGGGGGATCTGGTGTGGATCGAGGCTCGTCAACTGACGGAGAAGGTGATGGACCGTGCGCTGTGCCGAAAGCTCGGTAAGCGTTGGCATAGACCTGTAACCGTGGTGGAGTGCTTCTACAGCGATTTGCAGGCGGAGCTGGCAGAGGCGGACCGCGGGGCACCGGTAGCATATCGGTTGGCCCTACCGCCGCACTGGCGCATTCACGACGTGTTTGCGCAGCACCGCCTGAAGCCGTACATCTCCGGCATGGATGAGTTTGCATCTCGAGCACAACTGCCCGTACCTGACCCGGTAATGGTAGATGGGCAAGCGGAAGCTCACGTGGACAAAATCCTGGCGTATCGTGTACGCATGGTCAAGGGTAAACCAGTGGAGGAATGGAAGGTACGCTGGACGGGCTACTCGGCAGCTCACGACCAGTGGCGCTCCAGAGACAAGATGGACAGAGGCGGGGAGAATCAGCAGCTCAAGGAGTTCGAGGCACAACGATTAGGCATGCAGGCGGACATGCTGAAGTCTATTGAGCATGGCCGACGGCAACGTCAACAGCGACAGCCCGTTCATCTTGGCGTCACTTTATCCCAGCTAATGGAACACCCATGTGACGTCCCGGAAGTGGATTCTCCACCGGAAGACTTCTGTCTGCCGTGGGAGCGGGTGGAAACCTTGGGGAATGGAGAGCTAGTGGTGATCACCGACCTTGAAGAGCGGAAGACCCGGCCAGTGAGAATCTTGGTGTTGTTCAGCGGAACTGGATCGGTGGAAAGGGAGTTTGCCAAGTGCTTCCCGTCTGCCTCGGTGGTTACGCTCGACAACGACCCACGCTGGCAACCTAACCATCTCGCATCAATGGAGGACTGGGACCCCACTCAGTATCCACCGGGATTCTTTGATGTCATCTGGGCCAGCCCTCCATGCACCCAGTACAGTCAGGCGCGCCCTACGGGAGGTCCTCCTGACTTGGAAGGAGCAGACAAGAGTGTGAAATGCACCCTGGATGCTATTGTCTATTCTGCGAAAGGCGGGTTAACCCGCCGTAACACGTTGTTACGGCGGGTTACCAATACCTAGGCATTTCTACGATATCGCGCGCGTAATCGACTTCGGGCAAAAAGTACGAACAACAGGCGTTTATCGACCCTCAAAATTACACTTTGGTCTGAGGATTGGTAATCGAGTTCGGGCAAAAAGTGGGAACAACAGGCGTTTATCAACCCTCAAAATTACCCAAAAAGAGTTGGCAGAGTTCCAGACACTTTGGGCTGAGGATTGGTCTATACCGATAGGGAAGTGCTCTAGATCGAAACTTAAGGTCACAACACATAAGAGTTCCTTGAAATATTGTCACTTAGTGCCTTGGGACCACTACGTAGCCTACGCGGAGCAACAATAAACGAAGTTAGGGGTTAACCCGCCGTAATTTTTGGGCCAACCCGCCCTAACTTTGAACGCCATGTCAGCCCGGTGTACCCATCCAAGTAGCAGAAATTACAGTTTCCACACACAAAGCTAACTACAATAAACATTGCCAAGCATGGGTTGTATGCGATATCTCGAATTATTAACGATATTAGGGTGCTCGAATATCGCTCTTAGGTATTGTTAACCCGCCCTAAAATTAGTAGAATAGACACTATTGAGTACTTGAAGCCCAAGCACTGGTTTCTTGAAAATCCTGAGGGAAGATACCCGAATGCACTGCGGTTGCGGTCAGTGGTTCGTAAACTGCCACAACCTCTTTTTTGCACCTACTGTAAGTATGGAGAGCGATATCGTAAGCCAACATGTATCTGGACTAGCTCACCTCCACCAACGCCATTGCTGGAGTGCACCTCGCGGACACCTTGCGCATGTAAATGGGCCACCGGAGGGCACCCTGAGACTGCTCAGCTTGGACCATCGTCTTCACAGCAACCAGGGGCGCGAGATGCTCACGCCGTGTACCCCGTACTAGCTCCGTTACTGCGTCATCTCTTCCACCATCTTCAATTCGGGGAGCTTGATACCTGAAGACACCGGGAGCGGCATCGGGAGATAGGCCGCTCTTGAGGGGGGAGGAGTTGTGCCGGGAGGTACGAGCAGAGGGTTTGCATGCTACAGAGATCTGGTTGCATGCTGCCGGCGAGTGGTTGCATGATACAGATGCCTGGTTGCATGCTGCGTATGCCTGGTTGCATGCGACAGAGGCCAGGTTGCATGCTACAGATGCCCGGTCGCATGCCACGGAGGCCAGGTTGCATGCTACAGATGTCAGGTTGCATGCTACAGAGGCCAGGTTGCATGCCACGGAAGCCAGGTTGCATGCTACAGATGTCGGGTTGCATGCGACAGAGGCCAGGTTGCATGCGACAGAGGCCAGGTTGCATGCGACAGATGCCGGGTTGCATGCCACGGAGGCCAGGTTGCATGCGACAGAGGCCAGGTTGCATGCGACAGAGGCCAGGTTGCATGCGACAGATGTCGGGTTGCATGCCACAGGGGCCAGGTTGCATGCGACAGAGGCCAGGTTGCATGCTACAAAGGCCAGGTTGCATGCTACAGATGTCTGGTTGCATGCCACAGAGGCCAGGTTGCATGCGACAGATGTCGGGTTGCATGCCACAGGGGCCAGGTTGCATGCGACAGAGGCCAGGTTGCATGCTACAAAGGCCAGGTTGCATGCTACAGATGTCTGGTTGCATGCCACAGAGGCCAGGTTGCATGCAACAGAGACCAGGTTGCATGCTACATATGCCTGGTTGCATGCTGCAAGGGCCTTGTTGCATGCCGGTCACAGCTGTATGAAGAAATAATTGATGGCAAGGCAGATTTCAGGAGAAGATCTGCAATGACAATAATTATATTGAGGATCTGGTGGATTCCAGAAAAAGATCTGCAATGGCAATACAAGAGTATCATGATCTGCCTGATGATTGGTGGAGGAGTACCAGAATCAGGCATATATGTGCACGTGATTGGTCGATGGCAGACGTCAATACAGGAATCCTGCTAGTGATTGTTAGAGAGCAACATGTTGAAAGGGAAGCTTGGAAAAGTGGACCTCAGTTAGTGTTGATCAAGAGAATTTAAGGACAAGTTTTACATGTTAGTGTTAGGCTGTATGCCAAGACTGAACATAAAGATATAGATGTATTAGGTTTGAGACCAGACATTATATCGGAAAAGTGATTGTAATTCTAGGCTAGAAGCCAGAGTTTGTCATGCAATAAAACAGTGGAATATAAGACTGTGAAGATAATATTACACAACCAAAAACAGCAAATGAGATAAAAAGAATAAAAAGAAAGAAAGAAAGAAAATAAAGAAGAAAATAAAGAAAAGAAATATGTTTAAGTTATCAGGAGTGTGCCTGGTACATCTTTTCCCATCTTCGCAACTCGGATGGGCTTGGAGGGTAACATTCTAGCGTCATTCATGAAGAAACAGGTCCTGTCGACTCGAGGAAAAGGTGCCGAGACTGGGATTGGAACCCAGGATCTCACTGTCACTAGTCGTGCGCTCTATCCACTGAGCTACATCGGCGTATTGATGACGTTGGAAGTTGGTGGTTGGTTTGGTATGCTGGTGTGAGTGACAGGGTCTGATCTCCAGATCGTGAAAACGTGGACAGTGAAGAGTGACTAACGAAGGAGTACGCTTTTTCCCCCAACCTACAGGGGGCGGTGCGCTCAGTGACGTAAATCGTACTCCCCGTGAGTCATCTCGAGCTAAAATGTTCCAAACCAAGCGCATCTACTGTGCAATGAGACCTCAATACTGCTTGACAATATGTTTGTTATTGCATACTAAGTGAAATGTAGACAAACGGCAATACGTACAGATTGTCCGGGATGTCCGATTTACTAAAGAAAAAATCGGATTCGCGAAGGCCCTTCGGCGGAAGGGCCTTCGCGGATGCGTGATTCTCGGTCCATTCTTTTGCGCAAAATTCTGGTTTTCGCACAAAGGAACGGCCGTGCATTATATTCTTGATATCACACATGAAATTTACCGTTATATCATGCCGTATTTTTTTTAACATCCGAACGGGCAAAGACGGAAGGTAACGGAGATGCTGAGCCCACGGAGTTGACGGATAAAAGATGACGGAGTTGGAATCGGCGTTGAGGCCGAAGCGAGTCGATGTCAATGAGCACCACTAGCGCGGTACGGGACCGATAACCTTATGAAAAGGATGATCTGTATATATATATATATATATGTGGAACGGGTATATATATATATATGCAGGAAGACACAGAAAGCACACAGGGCCGGGTGCTCGTAACGGTGATAACATAACACTAGATAGTTAGCAATAACGGAGGCTAACTAGCAAGTCACGGAACAGTGTCACGGCTAAAGGTGTCACATGACACACACACACGGCGAGGGGTGAAACAGGGAGAAGCAGGCCCCCATACAGTGGGGGGGAAATCAGCTTCCCCGTGATACTGATGCATTCCCCCTCAATTTTTGTGTTTTTGCCACTGAAAATCACTCGAAACAAGTGCCGCGATGAGAGGATTTTTGGCATACCTCCAACGGGTACCAGTGTTAAGCGATTCGGTTTCCTCCCCTGCTGACGCCATATATAAGTTATACCCCTTGATTATACGCCTATACTCTGGAACCCGAGTCTCCGGACCGAAATAGTCACGGGGAATCCGACTTCCCCCACTGTATGGGGGGGGGGGATGGTTCCACGAATGCTCGCCTTGTTTTCGTCGGGTGAACATTATATGATGGTGCATGGAGGTTTAGCACAGGCATCGAGTCCTTTGAGCCTTGTGGCGGCGATGACGAGGATTGCTAAATGCATTTATGTTTCATGCGCATCGGTCAGTGGTGCCCGGCTGCGGCGACGGTGGTGTCCGTGGCGCGGGTACCGGCTGCGGCACCGGTGGTGCAGCAGCAGCAGCCGGGGGCAATAACACATTTGCGGACATGGTGAGCACTATATTCGCCGGCATGCGGGTGGTGCACAGGAAGTCTGATCATCATGGATCGAAACGGAGAGCCATACGCGGCGTTGATTTCGGTGACGTTGCTGCATATATCATACATCGCCAATGTGCCAGGGGCACGACGACAGATGCTCGGAGATATGTTTTTGATTGAACGTGCAAAGGTACACAATTCGGATTTTTATAATATACTGGATCAGGGCCAGATTGAGGTACAAACGATAATTCGGTTCCGAGTTCTGAAGACTAAACACTTCTCAAGTGCTCTACTTATTCACTCGTCACTCAGGTTGCAGGGTCAACCACTCGAGAGCCGATGTCACACTTCGGCTCAACGTTCAGTTCCCGATCCGATCTCATTTCTAATTCCGATTCGTCATTCTCGATTCAGATGTTATGCCGACAGGCTGACACGATGACTGCCCCACAGTACTGTCATACTACTGTACTGTCATACTGTCATAGCGTCATACTGTCATACTGTCATACTGTCATAACCTTAATATCTGATATTCGATTTCATTGTCTTTTCAACCCCGATGCGAATCTGACCATTCTTCGAGGGTCTGACTGAGTTCCACGATGACACCCCCCACAGTACTGTCATACTACTATAGTGTCATACTGTCATACTGTCATAGTGTCATAGTGTCATACTGTCATACCCCGGACATCTGGTATTCATTCTCATCGTGGTTTCAAGCCCAATCTCACTGTCATCGTGCCAATCCCAGATTACCCCCGATGACACACATACGGACGCATAGACATATCGGCTCACGCTGTGCCTCCGGGCACAACTCTCCCCCCCTTAGGAGTGGTCTACCTCCTGGGATCACTCCGCTAAGGTACCCATCTAAGTTCCAGTTCTTAGGTTCTCTGGTTCCTTGCTGTTTCCAGTTCTTAGGTTCTCTGGTTCCTCTTCGAGCATAGTTCGCCTGCCGCTACCAGGGCACCACTTTCAAGAAGAAGGGTGCCACTTGGAATCTAAAGCGGGTCTTCAGTGTCGCGGAGGCGTAAATGTCGGAAAAGTTGTCGTAGCAGTAGTGCTGGTACGGGGTATACACTCGCAGATTGACCTGCTCCAGTCTGCTGCGGGTGAGGTCCAAGCTGAGCAGTCTCTGGGTGAGCACCGGTTGCCCATCTGCACGCACACGGTGTCGAAGTAGTACAGCGTAACAGGGGCGAGGGTGGTGCTGAGTTCGTCCATATGCAGGTGGGTTTCATGTACTGCGTACCATACATGCAGTAGGTACACACCAGCGGTGGGGGAAGCTGGCGCATCATAGGGCGAAGCCGTAGCGCGTTAGGGAAGCGACCTCTGGGGTTTTCCATGAACCAATGTTTTGGCTCTAGGTAGTCAATGATCTGCAATGCTCGTCGTACGATTTTGTCAGCCTGGGGAAGGTCAGGGGGTCCACCAGTGGTGCGCGCTTGACTGTACTGCCTGCAGGGGGGACTTGCCCAAATAACATCGAAGAATCCAGGCGGGTATTGCTTGTAGTCCCATTGCAGGATGTCACACACATGAGTGGGTTGCCAGATATGCCCGGAGTCGAGGGTCACCACTGAGGCGGAGGGGAAGCAATTTAGGAATTCCCTCTCTACTGAGCCAGTACCGCTGAAAAGTACGAGAATCCTGGGCGTGCGGGTTGTTTTTGCCTGTATTGCCAGCAGCTCTGTCACCAGTGCCAACGACCCATCTTCCACGCGCTCCTGGCGTTCCCACGGCAGGGGGATATCATCTTCCATCTGTTCGAGCTGGTCCAGTTCATCGCAGGGATTGGTGATGAGGTGGGCCAGTGTCATTCCGGCTTGAGCGGAGTGGCGGCCACGCTGCTCGCGTCGCCGAGTGGCTTCGTCGCGGACTTGCGCTTCCATGTGCAGTCTCGCTTGCTCGAATTCACGAAGTTGTTGAAGTGGACTTCCGCGTTCAAGTTTGTCACGCGTCCTCCATTGGTCGTGAGCTTTGGAGTAGCCAGTCCAGCGAACCTTCCACTCTTCCACCTCCTTTCCTCGAACAGACCGCACTCGACGTGCAAGGATACGCTCAACGTGTGCTTCCTTCTGACCGTCTACTACCACCTCTTCAGGTACTGCTAGGTGATCGCGTGCGGCAAAAGCATCTTGACCGCTGGTGTACGGTTTGAGGCGATGTTGAGCGAACACGTCGTGAATCCGCCAGTGAGGAGGGAGGCGTAGGCGGTAGGCTACTGGAGCTCCTCTGTCGGCCTCGGGCATGGTCATCTGTATATCGCTGAAGAAGCGTTCGGTCACAGGAACTGGTCCATGCCAGCGCTTGGTCAGTTTCCTACAGATGGAGCGATCCATCACCTTCTCCGTAAGGTGTTTCGCCTCTATCCAGACCAGATCTCCAACAGCATACTCCCGCTGCCCGTGTCTGCGATCAAACTGTTCGCGCTGTCGCTGTTGAGCCAGCTCCAACCGCTGCCTGGCGTCCCGCAGCTGCGACGAAAATTTCACAGCCACTTCGTGTGCGGTGCCTACTCCCCCAGTTCGTCGTCCGGCGGTGGACTACGCGGCCTCCAGGAAAAGATCCAACTGCGACAGCGGCGAGAACCCGAACACCAGTTCAAACGGCGTGAAGCCAGTAGATTCACTCCTGGAGTCATTGATCGCGAACTCCACGTTAGTGGTGAACAGATCCCAGTCCTCCACATTGGCGTCAACAAAGGACCTGAGCATGTCCTCAATAACTCTGTTGCTGTGTTCTGCTTGGCCGTCAGACCGAGGGTTGTACGGCGTGGTACGAGCCACTTTCACACCCATCAGTCTCATGAGTTCCTGCCAGAAAGCATCTTGAAACCGCGGGTCACGATCAGAGACAATCTTCATAGGCGCGCCATGTAAGCGCCACACCGAGTCAAAGTAGATTCTGGCCACCACAGCTGCGGAGCTGTCGCCAAAGTTCATCGGTACAACGTGGACCATCTTCGTCAGCTTGCAGGTGAAGGCCACGAAAGCATCATTGCCCCTCTCCGATACCGGCAGGCCGGTGACGAAGTCCACCGCGACATCCTGCCATGGCCTGTTCGGGATGCTGTGAGGGTTTAGCAACCCATCCGGGTAAGTTCCCCGCGGTCTCACTGATTGGCACACTGCGCAGGATGTAACCCAGGTGCCCACATCTTCCGCGGCACCACGCCAATAGAAGCGTCGCAGCACCCTCTCCAGAGTCTTGTCTCGCCCAGTATGGCCTGAAGACAATGACTCATGAGCATGGCGAATCACAACTTCTCGAAGTGGAGAGTCCTCTCCCAGCACCAGCTGATATCTCCCTGCTGCGGTCCTCCAAACCACTTCACCCACCAGCCTGAAGTCCTGCAGGCATTGGTGTGGCGCCGCCTTCACTTTCTCTCGCAGCGAACGAAGTGTCCCCTCTCGGGTGTACTCCGCTTTCAACGCACGCAGGAACTTTGAGTCCGACTGCTGGGAGGTTGCGTCTCTGAAGGCTGCTGCCTCACCTGTCCTTATCACAGAGGGGGCCGTTCGCGGGTGCCTCACGCGTGCCGGCTGTGGTTTGGCGGAAGGGGCGTGTACTATCAGGACAGGCCAACGAAGGTCGAAGGCCTTCCCATCTGGGTTCTCGAAGAACTGATTGGGCTCGCCCTTATCATCGTGAGTAGGGATGACCTCCACGATCTGCATATTGGCCTTTCTGAAAAGTTTGCGCCACGCGGGGAGCTTGGACTGGTGATCTGGTAGAACGAAGACTGCTGAGGTGTTTTCTGGGTCTGCCTTCCATTCTGCGATATACTTGTTCAAAATCGCCTCCACCGTAATGTGCTTGGAGTTATATGGAGGGTTACACCAAACCCGAAGGCCCCTCCATTTCTCTGAAAGGCAGTCTGTCCAGAACCTATCCGCCTGTCTGTTGCGGCCGCCAAAGTCACAACAGGCGTCCACATCGAAGGGTCCAAACTTCTCGGCGTACTTCGAGGAGTACTCTGCTCGGACACGCCAATTCTGTGAGTCTTCGGGGGGAGTCTGCCGTTTCTGCGGGTGAAGGGCCGGGGATGGAGCTGACTGCTGGGGCGCCTGCTGCGGGGGTGGTGAACTCTGCACCTTCTCAGTGGGCGCCTCCGATGCGTCAGCTCGTGATGGCGTTCGCGTCTTCGGTGACGCCAACTGTGGAGGCGCTGGGGTCGTAGAGGCTCTTCCAGCACGTGACATGCTCCTCGTTATCCTTATCTGAGGTGGAGCTCTGTCAGGGGTTTGGTGTGGAGCTTCTGTCGGCTTCGCGCTATCAGCTTCAGGCCAGTCAGGCATGTCGAAGTCGAGGTGATCCTCCTTCATTCCCTTATAGAGCTTCGGATTAACGAGAGCGATGGTCTCCCCCATGTCCATGGCCTGTTCCGCCACGGAGAGGGTCTCCACTGCTGAGAGCCAACAGTCAACCGTCTGAGCCCAGTGGGGATGAGCTGCGGGTGGTGAGCTGGAGAAGCATTCAGACTCCAGCGTTGCCAGAGGGTCTTTCGGCAGGTCTGAGGTGGGGTCGATCACTCCTGCCTCCTTCAACCCCTCGCGAACGTCCTTGTCTTTGAAGTCGGGTCTTCTGGACAGGGCGTCTGGTACCAGCAGCAGCGCTCCCTTGATGTACTCCATTCTCGGGACTCCCACCTCTACCAGATCCATGTACCAGCGCGCCTGTCTGCGGCTAAGCTCTCTGCCAGGTTCCATCAGCCATTCAAGGGGGCGGTGATCACCCTGGATGCGGAAGTTGGTGAAGATGAGGTAATGCCGCCAGGTGACGGTGGTACAGTGGTGTAGAGCACCTAGCTCACGCTCGCCGGTGTGGTAATTCTGCTCGGCGGCTGAGAACTGGCGGCTCTCGTATGCTATCACGCGCAGCCCAAGACCATCTCCATTGTCTTGCATAAGTACTCCCCCAAGAGCGATGCCGCTAGCATCCGTCTGCACCACGAAAGGCGCTGTGCCGTCTGCGGCACCCTTAATGTTGGGCAAGGCGAGCACTGGCGCTGATGTGAGGGCCTTCTTCAGCTCCTCGAAGGCCCACTGCTGCATGGGACCCCACTCCCAGGGTACATCCGACTTGGTCAACCGGGTGAGGGGCTGAGCGATCTCGGAGAAGCAGTGGATGAACCTGCGGTAATACCCCGCTAGGCCCAAGAACTGCCTGACGTGGGTAACCGTCTCCAGCTCGGGCCAGTCCCTCACTGCAGCCACCTTGTCGTGTTGGGGTCTGCAGCCATCTGCGGAGATACAGTGGCCAAGGAACCGTAAGGATTTCTTCAACAGCTGGCACTTGGACCTCTTGAGGAAGACGCCCTTCTCCCTGCATGTCAGGAGCAGTTGTTTGACGTGCTCGTAGTGCTCTGCAGCGGTGTTGCTGAAGACGACCACATCATCGATGAAGATCCGGACAAATGGGAGATGGCCCAAGGCCCGCTGCATCCGTCGCTGGTACTGAGATGGTGAATTCTGCAGCCCCTGCGGCATGACCAACCACTCATATGACCCCATCTGGGTGGTGAAGGCGGTCTTCTCAACATCTCCTGGTGCCATCGGTACTTGCCAGAAGCCATCCACCGCGTCGAACGAAGAGAAGAACTTCGCACCCTGCATCTCGTCGAACATCATCTGGATGTCTGGGAGAGGATACTTGTCCTTAACTGTCTGGCGGTTGAGGAGCCGGTAATCGATCACCAGTCGCAGCTCCTTGGGGTTCCCGGGTTTAGGGACCATCAAACAGGGAGCTGCATAAGGACTGGAAGAGGGTCGGATGTAGCCCTTGGACATCAGAGTCTCCACGCGTTCTCGAAGTTGGCGGAGTTCCTCTGCGGACTTCTTGTAGATGCGCTGGCAGGGAGGTCCCTTCTTGCTCAGCTCAGGGTCCAGGTTAATGTTGGCTTCATCTTGGGGGTCATGTCTGAGTCCATCGATGTTCGGTAGAGCAGTCGTCATCTCCTTCTTGTACTCCTCACCCCAGAAGTCCTGAAACTTGAGGGTCCACTCAGGGCTCACTTCTGCATCTTCAGTATCCGCAGCGGGTTCGGCGTTCTCAGAGTCGATAGCCGTGGCTGCAAAGGCAGAAGCAGTATCGTCGGGGGACTTCTCGGCCACCATGAGCCAGGCGGGCTGTATCTCCGGGTCGTCATTGCCGCGTAGCTTCTGCGTCTCCGCATACACCAGGTACTTCTTCAGCTGGGCAGGGGTCAGGAACACCTCATCCACCAATCCCGCGCAGGCCGTGCCCTTCGGAGACCTGTCCCCAGATGCTTTCCCAGGAGAACAGCCTGTGATGGTGACGCGGTCCCCAATCTTGCCACTGCGGGACTTCCTGAGGAAGGAGACGGAGCCATTCCCTTCATAGCCCAGAGTGACAGGAGAGTGACTGCGCAGCCACCTTCCGCCGAGGATGACATCCACCTGTATGCCCAGTGGCAGGATCCGGAGGGCAAGGGCGTTCTCCGTATAGGTGCCCGTGGTGGTGTGCGTGTTAAACTTGGCGTACGCGGTGGCGCCAGTGATCTTCACAGATCCATCCGCCAGGGTGACTCGCATCTCGGAACCGGCTCGTGTTGTGAGGCCACATCGCTTAGCGCTCTGCTCCGAGATGAAGTTGTCAGAGGCCCCCGAGTCAATCAACACCTTGACCGTGTGCCCTCTGAGGGTTGCGTAGAATACCAGTAGTAGCGGTCCTTCTTCGTCATGTGCCGCTGCGAGGGTACCCTCGATGTCGGTCTTCCACTGAACTCCCCCATCTGTGCGTATGCTTTTGCACTTGAGGTTGGGGAGGAGGTTGTCCGAGGCCTCGCGGCATTCTTCCAGCGTTTGCCTACACGCGGCGTAGAACTCCTCATCCAGCAAATCAACATCTTCAGGCGGATGGCTGACGAGGTTGTCTGCACTCGCCGTCAGCAGGGTGCCCGCTGAGGTGCATTCGCTCGAGGTGGGGCTGACATGAGTGGTGTCGCTGGTGGTAGGGCTCACATGGGTGGTGTCACTGGTAGTAGGGCTCACATGTGTAGTGCCACTGGTGGTAGGGCTAACATGGGTAGTGCCGCTTACTGTGGGGCTCACGTGGGTAGCGACACTATCGGTGAGACTGCCATGGGTGAGAGGGTCCTCGTCATGCTGAGGGCTGCCAGCAGGGGAGTTGTGGGCGAGTTGGTGGGAGCTCTGGTGGTCAGTTCTCGTCTGAGGGGTCCCAGCTGCTGCCATCTGCTGGGTGAAGCAGAGCGAGTTGACCGAGGACTCCTCTTCCATCACCTCAGGGTCTTCAGCGATGGGGTGGCTGTCGAGACAGGGTGGCACTTCATCCGCTTCCACTTGAACAAGGTATTCGCTTAAGTTTTCTTAAGTTTGCTTAAGTTTTCTTAAGTTTTCTTAAGTTTTCTTAAGTCCATGAAAATTATACCGCGTGTCATGTTTTATACAATTCGGTCATCAGCTGGCCTTCAGAATGCCCGTGGACATCGATGTAACAACGAGCGAGGACGCGAGCGAGTACGTCAGAGCAAAAGATAAGAAAAGTCGAGTGAAAACCGTGTCCTGCTGAATGCATGGTGGGCGGCGGGGGACTCGATTAATTATACACAAGAAAGTTAAGCCAAAACCGTGTCCTGCGGGTGACTGAAGAGAGTATAATTTGGGTGGCGGGGGACTCAAAGTAATTATACACATGAAAATGTCCGCCTGGAGGTTTATTTGACCCATCACGCACGCACTACATACAGTCATACTAGTACGTACGTACAGCAGGTCGTGCGTCACACTAGGTGAGGTAGTTGCTTGAAGGACGGACAATCGATTTGAAACAAGTAGGGCGCGCCGTAGAACTTATTATTCAAATCTTGTTACAAGACTCTGTCTTGAAAATTTTACTGGCGTTATTTTGTTGTAGAGAGAATGCAGCCCGTTCCCGCCGCCCCTTTGAATACATTCCCCCTTGCGCCCGGCACGGGGGGCCTCCAGACGGCAGTGGTACAGCCAGGACCAGCGGTGCGTTGACCTTGATGTTCTTCTTATTTTGTGGAATGCGTTGGCAGTGGGTGGGGATGCATTTGCTGGGACACAGTTGTTTGGGAGGGGACGGCTGCGATGTGGGGACAGCTCCCTGGATGGACACGCGCCCGAACCGTGGGGCTTTTTTGGTTATGGTGCGCCTGCAGGTGTATGCTTTCCGGACTCGGTAATTAGGGAGGGGACGGCTGCGATGTGGGGACAGCTCCCTGGACACGCGCCCGAACCGTGGGGGTTTTTTTAGTGTATGCTTAGTATGTGCGGTTTTGGGCAATGAGTTTTTTCAGTGTTGTATTACACAAGCGGCAGACCTTTTCTTTTCCAGTGGCTCGAGTGGGCAGCATTTCATGTGGTAATTAGGGAGGTGACGGCTGCGATGTGGGGACAGCTCCCTGGACACGCGCCCGAACCGTGGGGGTTTTTTTAGTGTATGCTTAGTATGTGCGGTTTTGGGCAATGAGTTTTTTCAGTGTTGTATTACACAAGCGGCAGACCTTTTCTTTTCCAGTGGCTCGAGTGGGCAGCATTTCATGTGGTAATTAGGGAGGTGACGGCTGCGATGTGGGGACAGCTCCCTGGACACGCGCCCGAACCGTGGGGGTTTTTTTAGTGTATGCTTAGTATGTGCGGTTTTGAGCAATGAGTTTTTTCAGTGTTGTATTACACAAGCGGCAGACCTTTTCTTTTCCAGTGGCTCGAGTGGGCAGCATTTCATGTGGTAATTAGGGAGGTGACGGCTGCGATGTGGGGACAGCTCCCTGGATGGACACGCGCCCGAACCGTGGGGCTTTTTTGGTTATGGTGCGCCTGCAGGTGTATGCTTTCCGGACTCGGTAATTAGGGAGGGGACGGCTGCGATGTGGGGACAGCTCCCTGGACACGCGCCCGAACCGTGGGGGTTTTTTTAGTGTATGCTTAGTATGTGCGGTTTTGGGCAATGAGTTTTTTCAGTGTTGTATTACACAAGCGGCAGACCTTTTCTTTTCCAGTGGCTCGAGTGGGCAGCATTTCATGTGGTAATTAGGGAGGTGACGGCTGCGATGTGGGGACAGCTCCCTGGACACGCGCCCGAACCGTGGGGGTTTTTTTAGTGTATGCTTAGTATGTGCGGTTTTGGGCAATGAGTTTTTTCAGTGTTGTATTACACAAGCGGCAGACCTTTTCTTTTCCAGTGGCTCGAGTGGGCAGCATTTCATGTGGTAATTAGGGAGGTGACGGCCGCGATGTGGGGACATCTTCCTGGACACTCGGCCGAACATTGGATTTTCTTGTTGGCACTGGAGCCCATGCTCTTTTTGTTAGGCGTGCGCTCTTTTTTTTTGAAGACGACGTGAAGGGAGGAACCGTCTCCTTGCTTCACCACTGGCAGGGCGGAGCTCCCGTAGTTGGAGCCGCGGAGCACGTTGCGTCTGGAGAAGAGGTCGCGGTGGTGCATCCTGCGGTGAGTATTAATCTTCTTCTTTTTTTTGTGCGGTTGCCAATAGCTTTAATGAAACAAAAGAGGTATGCTTACTTCACGCACCCCAGACCCGAGACGGGAATTGGCGTGTTGCCGATGGGTCGGGAGTTGCGTGTTAAGAGCGCTGTTAGCACTCCCTACGCGCCCCCGGACCCGTGGCGTCACGGAGGAACGGTGTGGGTTGCGGTGTGTATCGATGGTCTTCGCAGGGGGGAGCTGAACAGCCTGAAGGTGGACCCGGAGCGGGACGCGGGGCAGCCGGCGAAGAAGCTGTCCAGCCTTCCGTGGTGAGTTCCGACCTTTTACAGCCATTCTACGCGCCCCCCGTATTCCTATGAGAGAAAGAGCGTGGTGTGCCTGCAACACGCGGAATCTGTTGAAGTGGGTTGTTGTGGATGCCGGTGGGTCGGGAGTTGCGTGTTAAGAGGGCTGTTAGCACTCCCTACGCGCCCCCGGACCCGTGGCGTCACCGAGGTACGGTGTGTATGGAAGTCGCATGGGTTAGTGCGCAGGCTGTTGGTGACGGCTGCGATGTGGGGACAGCTCCCCGGACACGCGCCTGATCCTTAGGGGCTGCATGTGATAGTGGGCGGTACCGTATTATGGGCGACGGTGTGCATGGTGGGCAGGCGCCCGGTTGTAGAAGGTTGCTTGGGATGTTCAATATGTGGGGACAGCTCCCGGAGCACGCGCCTGTAACCCGAGGTGTGTTTTGTGGCGGGTTGTTGTGGATGCCCATGGGTCGGGAGTTGCGTGTTAAGAGGGCTGTTAGCACTCTCTACGCGCCCCCAGACCCGCGACGGGTGGTGGCATCAAGCCGATGGGTCGGGAGTTGCGTGTTAAGAGGGCTGTTAGCACTCCCTACGCGCCCCCGGACCCGTGGCGTCACCGAGGTACGGTGTGTATGGAAGTCGCATGGGTTAGTGCGCAGGCTGTTGGTGACGGCTGCGATGTGGGGACAGCTCCCCGGACACGCGCCTGATCCTTAGGGGCTGCATGTGATAGTGGGCGGTGCCGTATTCTGGGCGACGGTGTGCATGGTGGGCAGGCGCCCGGTTGTAGAAGGTTGCTTTGGGATGTTCAAGATGTGGGGACAGCTCCCCGAGCAGGCGCCTGTAACCCGAGGTATGGTTTGTGGCGGGTTGTTGTGGATGCCCATGGGTCGGGAGTTGCGTGTTAAGAGGGCTGTTAGCACTCTCTACGCGCCCCCAGACCCGCGACGGGTGGTGGCATCAAGCCGATGGGTCGGGAGTTGCGTGTTAAGAGGGCTGTTAGCACTCCCTACGCGCCCCCGGACCCGTGGCGTCACCGAGGCACGGTGTGTATGGAAGTCGCATGGGTTAGTGCGCAGGCTGTTGGTGACGGCTGCGATGTGGGGACAGCTCCCCGGACACGCGCCTGATCCTTAGGGGCTGCATGTGATAGTGGGCGGTACCGTATTCTGGGCGACGGTGTGCATGGTGGGCAGGCGCCCGGTTGTAGAAGGTTGCTTTGGGATGTTCAAGGTGTGGGGACAGCTCCCCGAGCACGCGCCTGTAACCCGAGGTATGGTTTGTCGTTTGTGGCGGGTTGTTGTGGATGCCCATGGGTCGGGAGTTGCGTGTTAAGAGGGCTGTTAGCACTCCCTACGCGCCCCCAGACCCGCGACGGGTGGTGGCATCAAGCCGATGGGTCGGGAGTTGCGTGTTAAGAGGGCTGTTAGCACTCCCTACGCGCCCCCGGACCCGTGGCGTCACCGAGGCACGGTGTGTATGGAAGTCGCATGGGTTAGTGCGCAGGCGGTTGGTGACGGCTGCGATGTGGGGACAGCTCCCCGGACACGCGCCTGATTCTTAGGGGCTGCATGTGATAGTGGGCGGTACCGTATTCTGGGCGACGGTGTGCATGGTGGGCAGGCGCCCGGTTGTAGAAGGTTGCTTTGGGATGTTCAAGATGTGGGGACAGCTCCCCGAGCACGCGCCTGTAACCCGAGGTATGGTTTGTCGTTTGTGGCGGGTTGTTGTGGATGCCCATGGGTCGGGAGTTGCGTGTTAAGAGGGCTGTTAGCACTCCCTACGCGCCCCCAGACCCGCAACGGGTGGTGGCATCAAGCCGATGGGTCGGGAGTTGCGTGTTAAGAGGGCTGTTAGCACTCCCTACGCGCCCCCGGACCCGTGGCGTCACCGAGGCACGGTGTGTATGGAAGTCGCATGGGTTAGTGCGCTGGCTGTTGGTGACGGCTGGGATGTGGGGACAGCTCCCCGGACACGCGCCTGATCCTTAGGGGCTGCATGTGATAGTGGGCGGTACCGTATTCTGGGCGACGGTGTGCATGGTGGGCAGGCGCCCGGTTGTAGAAGGTTGCTTTGGGATGTTCAAGGTGTGGGGACAGCTCCCCGAGCACGCGCCTGTAACCCGAGGTATGGTTTGTCGTTTGTGGCGGGTTGTTGTGGATGCCCATGGGTCGGGAGTTGCGTGTTAAGAGGGCTGTTAGCACTCTCTACGCGCCCCCGGACCCGCGACGGGTGGTGGCATCATGCCGATGGGTCGGGAGTTGCGTGTTAAGAGGGGTGTTAGCACTCCCTACGCGCCCCCGGACCCGTGGCGTCACCGAGGTACGGTGCGTATGGAAGTCGCAAGGGTTAGTGCGCAGGCTGGTGGTGACGGCTGCGATGTGGGGACAGCTCCCCGGACACGCGCCTGATCCTTAGGGGCTGCATGTGATAGTGGGCGGTATGCGTACCGTATTGTGGGCGACAGTGTGCATGGTGGGCAGGCGCCCGGTTGTAGAAGGTTGGGATGTTCAATATGTGGGGACAGCTCCCCGAGCACGCGCCTGTAACCCGAGGTGTGTTTTGTGGTGGGTTGTTGTGGATGCCCATGGGTCGGGAGTTGCGTGTTAAGAGGGCTGTTAGCACTCTCTACGCGCCCCCAGATCCCGCGACGGGTGATGGCATCAAGCCGATGGGTCGGGAGTTGCGTGTTAAGAGGGCTGT
>LGRX02012729.1:0-43952 GCA_001247695.2 Cymbomonas tetramitiformis
TGTATAAAGAACTAACAATGCGGTATGGGGTTCGTACGCACGGTTTGATAAAGCAGGCCTTCCATGCCCACGGTTGCGACCAGGCGTGGCCAACAGACTACGACATGTGGGACGAGCGCACGGCCACGGAGGCAGGTCTCATGGATGAACTCTTGCGCACGGCCGAGGAAGAGCAGGACGTGGACATGCCTCCGCCGGAGAACCTGCAATGGGACATCCGCCCAGGTGAACCGCTGTTTATTGACAATCCGGATAATGATATAACCGTTGGTGAGGCGGTCTACTACTTCATGCAGTTGCGAATGGACCAAGGCTGGTCACGGCCAGCTTTTGACAGATTTCTGAAGGTCCTGCTCATGCTGATGGGTGGGCCTACCCGATGTCGCTTGCCAAGCACCCTATATAGGATGCGGACTTACATGCAAGTAGAAGATCACATGGCATATGCGGTTCATGTATGCCCGCGGTGGTGCCGACATTTCCCCCGAGAGTCAGATCCGAGGAAATGGGACCCAATGGAGGAGTGCGGTGTGGTGCTGGAGAAAGACGAAGCGGGTATCGTTGTCAAGCGCTGCAAGGAAAGACGGTTTGAGGTTGTGAAAACCGCGGACGGGGAGAAGTTGCGCCCGAAGGAGTGGTTCTATTATTTCCCGATCGAGGATACCATCCGAAGATGGATGGAATGCCCAGAGTTTTGCAAGGCCCGTGCCCGCCGAGACGCGCGCGTACAGTGTGACTTCTGGACATCGGAACTGGCGAGAACCATAAACCGCCACGCGTCCGTTAAGGGCGCTCTCTTACAGGACGCTCCTAGGATCGAAACCCCCGTTGGAGGTGATCCTTATGTGGAATACGCCGAGCACCACGTGATGGTGATTTCCCCCGGGGCTAATGATTGTCAAGTGTTCAACTCAGATGTTGGGTCGGTGACCCCCCTCCCACCATCTTGCACACCCCATATATACACAAGCATGTCGTGCAACCAGCCGCCGCGGATGCAGCTGGCTGAGCGCGTGCGCGGGGATGTGGAGTGCAGGTCTTACTCCATGGGTGTCGGGGTGGTCAAAAGCGAAGACCTTCATTACTCGGTACGTATGATGGTGGATCTGGATGGCGCTTTAGTCTCTCTATAGAAATCTTTAGTAGCTTTCACCTTGTGCTTGGGAACTCACCTTATGCCCCACATGCCACACATTGTGGCATCTCGGACTTTCACCGAGATCTCCAAACCAAGGGTTTGGCGCTCTGTTTTATGTAACGCCACTTGCACTCTGCAGGAATCTGAAGCCAAATCCTATCGCCTATCTGTGAGGAATGGAAGGTGGAATGGGGGTGGCACGAATGCAGATGAGGCACCGTGACAAGTTTCACAAGTACCTATGGAAGACAAAAGGGCCACGGCAGAAGATTGTTAATCCGTTGGTGGTATGGGGGCTCTTCGAAGACGAGATGCTCAGCCTGAGCAAGGGTCAGACGGTTGACGGAGCAGCTTTTGTGGTGCACGATGCGTTCCTCAAGAAATCTTACCAGCTGACCGTGATCCTGGGAATGGTGTATGCCGACTCCGTTATGCGGATAACGATGGGCAGGTTCATGGGAATTAGCAGTTACCGCGCCGATCCGTACAGTCTGTTTGAGGGAACTGTTGGTCCGGGGGGCGAGGGATGTATTTCCGGGGCTATTTCAAGGAAGTGGAGCAGCAAGGATGGACCAACTCTAAAGGGTCAAAGAAGGTGTGGGCGGACGATGCCGATGCAATGATCACTAAGCAGATGCACGCCTCGATGGTGGCGAGCACAGAATCGGGCGCCGAACCAGCACACGCCACAGGGAGACACGGACGAGGTGCCTTGGAGCGCATTCCGTACTTTGACCCGATGCACGCATATGCCCACCCATTCGCACATTGTGTGTTGTACGGGAATGTAAAGAGGTGCCTCAAGCTCTGGTTTGGCAAGCTGAGCAACAACACGCACCCTAGGCTGGTTCTGCCGAAAGCGATTGTTGATGAGATTCAAAGCCGGGCAGCCCTCATCCAACCGCCTCACGACATAGGCCGCCCGTACCATTGCGTGGTGAAGTACTTGGGTGCGTACACGTTCAGTCTTCCCTGCTCATCATTTCAGAAAGAGGCTCAAACGCACTGAAATGACTCGCGACATGTGCAGGGTACGTGAGGGTGCGGCTGTGCCTGACCTATCCATGAACAAGCGCAATGGTGTTTGTCGTTATGGGGAGTGCGTGTGCTGTTGTGTTAGTTTGTGTAAATCGTACCCGGGGAGGGGTGTTGGGGGGCAGGTATGTGGACCATGGAGGATTTCCTGAATTTCGTGGTATACTACTCACCTTGGTGTTTGGCGATCTGCTGGTCCATTGGAACATGGTCATGGAGGCTGCCTGACAACACCTGCGGCGGGCGGTGTTGCATTACACGCGAGGGATGGTAACAGCAGATAGCCCCCTCACGGAGACGGAGGTACGGCGGGCGCGGGAGGTGGCAAAGGAGCATTTGTGGGAGCACGCCGCGATCATGGAAGATAAGGGCCCGGCGAAGATGCTTACATTCAACATGCGTCTGGCGGTGGTGCACCTGTTCCGGCAAGAATACTATCTAGGGGATGTGGGTGCGGCCATGGAGTTTTGGGTGGAACGAGGTATTCAGCGGGCGAAAGGAATCGTGAAAGACTCTCACGTCAAGAACAAGCCTGTGGAGGCCATCATGAATGGGACGTGCGAGAAGCTCGCCCTGGAGGCATATGTAAGCTTGCATCCAACAATGCGCTCCCTACCGGAGTTAGCCAACGAGCTTTACCCCGGCCAAGCAGCGGTCTCGGCTGGGCTTGTGGACCCAGCCGCGGAGGCTAAGACATCTCCTTGCTATTTCATGGGTACCGGCAGGCGCGTAGCTCACGACGCACCCGTCCTCGCAAGCTGCTTAGCACAACTGCAGCATTTGGTTGGCATGCTGCACCCCCGGCAGCAGGGCGCACAGGCATTATGCACGTGCGATATCATTGTGTACTTGAGGATGTCCCTGAATCTGGAGGAATTCACGTCTTCCTTGTACACGAGGGCGGAGAAGCGAGTCTCCTACCACGTTTCCATCTCGGACACTGGCTTCGGGAACATGCTCCCGACTGGGCTGGACTCCCTATCAGAATTCCCATATGCGAAGGTCCTTGCATACTACCTGGTGATAGACACCGAGAGCCAGCATACGGTGTGCCGTTTGGCCAGTTTGCGAGCGTACCGTCAGGTAGAAGATGCATATATGGAGAACCAAGGAGTCGCTGTGCTCGCCAGAAATGATTACGTAGAGCTGCTACTGCCATGCGCGCTCATCGGAACGAAGGCATTATTCGTTGAAACAAAGAGTAAAGACACGGGCGACAACCTCTACCATGCGGTGCACCTGCTGCGTGAGATCCAAGGCATTCATTGATCCCCTTCCGCGCTTCGTTCAGGTAATAAGAATGTGAACTTTCCTGTGGTATCGTACGTGCCATTTTCTCGTAGGCTGCTCGAAAAAGTCACAAGCGGCAAGGGGTGTAAGTTACTGAGAATCTGGGGTGGGATGCGCAGCTTCCAGGCCTTCTCACAACTGCAACAGCGAGCAGTCCCCGACGTTCCCAACGGTGCTGCAGATCTATCTACGGCAGCAGAATCATTCGCCTGTCACTCTGCACGTGTATGTCACAAAGCCACGTGGGTCATACTACATAGATAGATAGATAGTTAACTGGAAGCTGGATGGAATGGGTTGCATCCCATAGTAGTGTACGTACCCAGCTGCTGACTGCTTGATTGAAGGGTTTTAGGGTTTAAACCCTAAATATGGAACCAGTCACAATGTTACATTTGTAAATATCTGTGCGATGGGAAGCATTGTCCTGCCTACACGTGTCTTCTTAACAGCCAATTACGTGCATGCATGTGTATACAATCTTTAAATATCCAGCATATAGCTTTCTTACACGTGTGCATATCTCCTACATTCCAGCCAATCACGTGCTTACATTTCGATAAGATTCTTAAGTTTTCTTAAGTTATCCTTGAGCCATGTGGACAATATCCTCCTACCAAGAAGCTTCCACGTACTTACATTTTCTTAAGTTCTCTTAAGTATAATTCTTAAGTATACTGTCGGCCAATAGCTAACTGTACCGATTTAAATATGCATAGTGTGGGTTTATATCGAAAACTTAAGAAAACTTAAGAAAAACTTAAGAAAACTTAAGAAAACTTAAGAAAGTACTTGCAGAAGTGCTAGCTCTCCATTCCCCAAGGTTTCCACCCGCTCCCACGGCAGACAGAAGTCTTCCGGTGGAGAATCCACTTCCGGAACGTCACATGGGTGTTCCATTAGCTGGGATAAGGTGACGCCAAGGTGGACGGGCTGTCGCTGTTGACGTTGCCGCCGGTCATGCTCGGTAGACTTCAGCATGTCCGCCTGCATGCCTAATCGTCGTGCCTCGAACTCCTTGAGCTGCTGATTTTCCCCGCCTCTGTCCATCTTGTCTCTGGAGCGCCACTGGTCGTGAGCTGCCGAGTAGCCCGTCCAGCGTACCTTCCATTCCTCCACAGATTTACCCTTGACCATGCGTACACGATACGCCAGGATTTTGTCCACGTGAGCTTCCGCTTGCCCATCTACCATTACCGGGTCAGGTACGGGCAGTTGTGCTCGTGATGCAAACTCATCCTTGCCGGAGATGTACGGTTTCAGGCGGTGCTGCGCAAACACGTCGTGAATGCGCCAGTGCGGCGGTAGGGCCAACCGATATGCCACCGGTGCCCCGCGGTCCGCCTCCGCCAGCTCCGCCTGCAAATCGCTGTAGAAGCACTCCACCACGGTTACAGGTCCATGCCAGCGCTTACCGAGCTTTCGGCACAGCGCACGGTCCATCACCTTTTCCGTCAGATGACGAGCTTCGATCCACACCAGATCCCCCACCGCGTACTTATGCTGCTTGTGGCGCCGGTCGAACTGCTCCCGCTGGCGCTGCTGAGCCAACTCAAGGCGGCCACGCGCGTCTCGCAACTGCGACGAAAACTTCGCAGCCATCTCATGGGCGGTACCCACCCCCCCTTTCCGTCGCGCAGAGCCAGGGAGAGTTGCGGTTTCCAGGAAAAGGTCTAATTGAGACATCGGGGACACCCCGTAGCATAGCTCAAAGGGCGTGAACCCGGTGACATCACTGCGCGAGTCGTTGATAGCGAACTCCACGTTCGTCATGTAGAGGTCCCAATCATCAGGATTGGCACCCACGAACGAGCGCAACATGTCCTCCACCACCCGGTTGGTGTGCTCCGCCTGTCCGTCTGAACGAGGGTTGTACGGAGTGGTAGAAGCCACCCGTACCCCCATAAGCCTCATTAGCTCACGCCAGAACGAGTCCTGGAACCTGGGGTCACGGTCGCATACAATCTTCATGGGGGCTCCATGCTGCCTCCAGACAACGTCGAAGTAGATGCGGGCCACCGTTTGCGCAGAGCTGTCCCCAAAGTTCATGGGCATAAGGTGCACCATTTTGCTCAGCTTGCACGTGAAGGTGACAAAGGCGTCGTTTCCTTGGGCGGTGAGCGGCAGCCCTGTAACGAAGTCCACGCTCACATCCTGCCAGTTGCGTTGGGGAATAGCGTGCGGATTCAATAATCCATCGGGGTAGGATGCCCGGGGACGAACCGCCTGACATGTAGGGCATGAGGCCACCCATCCCGCCACATCCTCGGAGGCATTCTTCCACCAGAACCTGCGGAGAACTCTCTCCAGTGTCTTCTCCCGGCCAGTGTCGCCTGCAGCGGCGGAGTCGTGGGCATCCTTGAAGACTACTTCTCGCAAAGGGGAGTCCTCGCCGAGAACCAACTGGTACCGTCCTGCGGCTACACGCCATAGCACGTCCCCAACGATACGGAAATCCCTCGTGGCATGGTGCGGGGCCGCAAGGATCTCATCCCGCAGCTGCCGAAGAGGGCCGGCACGTGCATACTCATCGTGCAAGGACTCCAGGAATGTAACGTCCGTGGGGAGGCCCGTAGCATCGCGGGTCTCAGCAGCCTTACCCTGTCGCACTATAGGAGGCGCCACTCGGGGATGCCGTACTCTTGGTAAGGACCCGACGGAAACCAACCCGGAGCAGGACATTGCGGACAACAGAGAACACCACTGCCAACTGCGGATGGAAGGGGACCTCGCCCACAGCTACCACAGAAACGGGAAGTACATAGGCACCCTTACAAAAGAGAAGCTTCTCAGGCTACATGAAAGGTACACCCAAGCAGTGGGCACCACACACCACCAAACCCCGCACCAACGCACGCTACGCACTGAGATGTGGGAGGACCATACAATACAAGTCTCCACATTTGAGGAAGAAGTAGGGCACCTACTTATTAGATACTCAAGCAAAGAAGAAAAGGAGGAAAGGAAAAAGAACCTACAAAACCACTGGACATTCCCCGCCCAGATGCAAAGGGCACTACAACAGGCATTCGGACTTAACACTGAACTATTCGCCTCACCCCTCAATGTCCACCACAACACCACGAACTACTACGCCAAGTATGACAGAGACAAGGTGTTCGGGGCCAGAGGCTCAGCCTGGACTGCAAACTGGATGAAACTGGGGGCCTACCAGTTCAACCCAGAATACACGCCACAGGACCTCAAGAAGGCACTGGACTTTGCCATTGCAGCCACCACCACACAGGACCCGGTATTCGGGGTCGGAATATACCCGACGTATGAAAAAACCCCCTATAGGAAACTATACAACGCACATGCAGGGCACCTAGTGCACGAACTGTTTGAAATACCGCAAGGCAAATTCACATTCCTGCCCCCTGACCACTGGATGGGTGCCACACACCAGCAAGGTAGCATAATGATTCGGGAATAGATAACTCCAAAATGGGGAATAGAAATTTCAATCTGTTTTTGGGGAATAGGTGTGTGACACATGCATATGCGTCTAAAGTTTTGCGTTTAAATTTTTAATAAAGCGTTAAAATTTTCCCCCCACCCATCTGTTCACTTTCGTTTTGCAAACATGAGGAAGCCTCCGAAAAAGTACACTAGGGTGTGCCTTTCTTGCGATAATGGCGGGTATCGATGTACTGTTGAACACACTGATGGTATGCATTTTATTGTCCTCTATTCAAGAAAAAGGACAGGGTAAAAGATTCTCCATAAAAAATGAAAGGTGCGTTGCCCTTGCTTTCCACGGTTCCCTTGTACAGTTGACTACATATATAATAAGTGTTAGGAACAACTTTTTTTGCGCAAGCAAGATTACGGGGCTTTCATTGAACCAAATACGGGGCTTTCATTGAACTAGATACAGGGCTTTCGTTGAACCAGATACGTGGCTTTCGTTGAACCAGGTACCGTACGTGGCTTTCATCGAACGAGATACGTAATGCTACGCGAGTTCCTGACCACGATACCGAGTGTGCAGGCAATTCTGCTTAAATTAGAAAGGGTTGGAAGCAAGATCCGTTCGGAATCTAGGATGCTGGACGGGTCTTGAGAGGGGGGTAATGGGCGTGATTCGAGCCAGCCAACACGACTCACGCCCAACAGGGACGCATCCTGCACCGCATGAACATATCACGCATATCATATAAGCATAATAAACACATACTGACCGTTTGGCAGTGCAATTTCACCTCTAGCGGAAACGCGGATGTCAACCGCGTCCACGTTTCCGCTAGGCGTTTCTTCCCTCATTCGCGCGCTCGTTTGCAAGAGAGCCTGGGCAACGGATGAGGGAAGCGTTAGCAAAAATAGTATTTCGTATGCGTTATTTTCCCTAAACAAATTGCACAAACTGAACGGTCAACCACACATCTCGTTGTGGGATGACGCGTTCATTTGGCGGAAGCGGGTGGAATTTAAGGAATTTGAAACCCGCAATAGTTGCGCTACATGGGTTTTCATCTTCTTTGCGAAACGGGTACCCACATCATACTAAGTAGGAATATGTGATAATATTTTGAAGCAAAAGATTACTCAGATTAGTATACAATCTTAGAGATCTTTATTTCGCTGGACAGGGGCACACTCCCGGAGAGAAAGCCTTCCGCCTTTAGTTAAAATTGCATATTTAACAAATCAAACAGTGAGTATTTTCTTCAAGTATTTTCAGACGGTAATACTTAAACACTGGTAATACTTAAACACTGAGTGTTGTCTCGCGTGTTGTCACCAAGCCTTAGAAACTCACGATCTCACTCCCAAAGTGACCAAAAACCGTTCGATCGGCGATCGAACGGTTTTTGGTCACTTTGGGAACGCGTCTGAAAATACTCAGTGTTGTCACCAAGCCTAAACTCGCGATCTTACTCCCGAAGTGACCAAAAACCGTTCGATCGCCAATCGTTCGGTTTTTGGTCACTTTGGGAACGCGTCTGAAAATACTCAGTGTTGTTTCGCGTGTTGTCACCAAGCCTAAACTCACGATCTCACTCCCAAAGTGACCAAAAACCGTTCGATCGCCGATCGTTCGGTTTTTGGTCACTTTGGGAACGTCTGAAAATACTTAGAGAAAATACCAGACAGGTCTTTGCAACCAAGCCGACTTCAGTTCTCACATACTGTAGAGCCCTAAACGTACGGTTTACGCCCTCCCGAATCTGGAATTCACGGCCGTGAATATTAAATTCACGGCCGTGAATATTAAATTCACGGCCGTGAATATTTCACTGCACGTATGATTGCCCACACTGTTTGCGAGTAAATTAGATTGGGAAAACATTTTCCAACGTTCGTAATGCACAAAGATATATCATTTAGACTCTTAGGTAGGAGTTTTTTTAGCTCTTGACTGAGCCGTGGCCGCATCAGCTCAGTTTGCAGTCGCGACTGCGAGCTAAGCTGAGAGGCCCTTATAACTTTCATGCACATCGCATCAAAACTCAAACAGCGGAGGGGTTCTCGTGCGTTCTAGCGCACGATACTTGGCACCAATATTGCTAACAGCAATATTGGTGCACCCTCAAACGCACAACCTCTGATGTCAGCTATGCGCAAAACGCGTGCTACACATCATGGGTTTCGGTACATGCAAATCCAAACCCAAACATGCCAAACAGCAAAGGGCTTCCCGTGAGTTCCAGCGCCCGTAACTTTGCAAAAGTATTACTAAGATATATATCTTTTAGTTGCCAAAGGCCCAAGGCCTCAAAAGCCTTGTGCACGAAGCCATCAATTTATTTCTTTGGAGATTTATTGGGTTTGTGTTCGAGTTTACCCAAACCCAATACATGCCAAACTGAAAAGCAATTCCCGTGCGTTATAGCGCGCGAAACTATGCACAAATATTTACAAGACACATATCTTTCAGTTCTCAGAAGCACAAGGTTTGAGATAACTTGTTGGCAAAACCATCAATTTATTTCTTTGGCAGATCTATTGGGCTTGGGTTCGAATGTTTCCAAACCCAATACATGCTAAACAGCGAAGGGCTTCCCGTGCGTTCTAGCGCACGTAACTGCGTAGAAATATTGCCAAGATATTTATCTTTGATATATTCGAAGCACAAGGTCTAAGAAAGTCTGTGCACAAAATGGTATTACTATTTCTTTGACACAGATTTTAGCGTGATATACAAACTCATAAATCTGGGTCAAAGAAATGATATGTTAACTTCGCGCACAAGCTATCGCAAACCTTGCACTTCAGAAAAGTGAAATATATGCATCTTATCAATATATTTTGCAAAGTTACGTGCGCTGGAACTCACGGGAAGCCCTTCGCTGTTTGGCATGCTTGGGTTTGGGTTTCAAACCCAAAAGGCATCATGCCAGCACGCGGCCGTCTTTAATATACTCAACGGCTTGCCATATGCTCTTGAGGGTGCACTGATATTGATATGAACAATATCACTGCCAAGTTTCGTGAGAAGATTCTCACGAAAACCCCTATTATGCAAAGCCGCAAGTGGTTGAAACCATCTCACACCGCACCAACTTAGCTTGCAGTCGCGAAGGCTAAGCTGATGCGGTTGCGGATGGGGCCAATCGATAGTTCAAACGAAAGGTATTCACCTAATGAATACAAACGCTTTAGAATCGAATGGTGGAAAAAATTATGCTTCATGCTACATTTTTCTCCTCCTGGTCCTCCATGGCTGTGAAGTGTTGGGGAGTGTGCTAGTCAAACTACTTGTAAAATTTTTTGGCGCTCGATTGAATTAAGCATGGTTACATGTGACATATAATCTATTCCCCAAAAACAGATCGAAAATTCTATTCCCCATTTTGGAGCTATCTATTCCTCGATAACCTTTTTTCCCACCAGCAAGCGAAACAGTGCAACTGGAACCTCAGGGTACTGATTGTTGCCAACAAAGCGGGGTGGCAGGCCCACTGCGGGGACCCAGATATTGCTGCGGATTGCATAAGAAAGGCACTCACAACTTGCCCGCAGAGCAAGGTCCGCACGACCACAACCGTCAAACAGCCGGCAAGGGAGGCGAACCAGCACGACAAGCACGAACCAAACCAAGAAGGGTACACCCTCGGTACCGACTGTATTGTGGACACAAGACCATGGCAGAGATATGAACTCCCGGAGATTAAGGCAAAGGACATGACGGATGCAATGGGAAGAATGTGCAACACAGGGCCGCACATAAGGAACGACCTCTGCCCCCAGTGCTACAACGTACAGACAGAAATTGAAACCTGGTGGGAGGACAGCCACCTCCATGTGGAAGACGGACCAGCCAAATGGGAACTCCTCCCCGGAAGCAGGGGAGGAAAATGGGACATACACCCCCCCACAGTGCAACAGGTGATAGAAGCGAACACCTCACACACCAGACTCAGAAGACAGACTGACGCCCAAATGCTATGGGACAAAGTGGCGAGGTCAAAAATTGTCAGATACCCTGCCGACTTCTGGCCCGAGCATGAGCCGGGGGTCCAAGGGAGAAGATGGGAACTAACGAGAGACCGGACAGAGGACCCCAGGAACCTACCCCCGAGTGACACACCAGCCCAACTGACATACCCCCCCCCCTCAAAGGGCACACGAAGCGACCTCGTACCTATACACAGACGGCAGCAAAAGAGAGATTGAAACAGAGGAAGGAGGCAAAGAATGGGCCTCAGGGGCTGCGGTATGGGACCCCAGGTCCGGAGAAGGGGAGGCTGTCACAAACCACGGCTTATCGTGTACCTCAGCCGGGTTGTGACACTTGCTGTAGCAGTCTCTGTGACGAACGTATGACACGCGCAGTACGATACGCGCGAGGAGTTATGACAGTGACGAGATACGGAAATACGGATGGGTGTTACACTTGTTTGGAGATAGCGAGAATAAGTAGGGCGGCGTAGTGAGAGTGAGCAGACGCTCATTTTTGTTTTGCCTTCGTAACAGTGATTCCGAGAATAACCAGGACTCGCTTAAGACCGCGAAAACAGCAGTGTTATGAGATAATTAATAAGATACAGTATTCTTATGCTTGTAAAGATATGATTTGTGGACTTCTCCTTGTGCGACTGCGTCAGAACTGTAATTAACAGTCTTTTTCAAAACAAAAATGTGCCTTATTACAGACATGTCGTCTGTAATGCTGAGAGTTCAACAGCAGTCCTGAAGAACGAGACCTCTGAATGGTGATGCCAGGGACGGAGATATCCGTACTGGTAAGCCTTGGAAGAGGTTGAGTGAAGCAGGCTGTTGCGACACTCGAAGTTCACCAGTCTTGCGAAGTACAGCGACAGCGGTCACAGCAGAGCCAGTTGCTAATTTTACGAACATGATTGCAGCGTTGAGAATTATGTACTGGGCTATTTCGGGAAGTGACATCCTGCTGGAGCAAAGCACCAGACGGTAAAGCCAGGGACGGATTCATCCGTACTGGTACACCTGAAGGCGTGGAGCGAAACAGGACTGTCAGTGGGCATCTTCACGACAGCATTCTTTGTGGTCACCTGACTCATGCTGGCGTTCTACTGACATACTGCGTGGACCAGAGACACTAAGTGCAGAGGCAACCCTGCTGGACATCTGGGAGAGCCAATATAAGACCGGGTCACAGATGGAACCTTGCTCACCAGTCGTGGACGAGATTATGCTGGCAGTGATTGCTACTTAGAGCAAAGCACTGAAAGGTGAGGCCAGGGACGGATTCATCCGTACTGGTAAGCTGGAAAGTGTGGAGTGAAAAGAGCCTTCACACCAGTATTTCTTCTTCACCAGAAAGGTAGCAACGGAATCCAAGGCTGACCGCGAGGAACAGCAACGGGCAGAGAGGCGTGCTCAGAGGGCGATACGAGTGAGCCAGCATTTCTCAGAGCTGGAGGGAGAGGAAGGGGCTGCCGGTGGCCAGCCTGAGGCACAAGCACTAGTACAGCCTGAGGCACAAGCACCAGTCCAACTGCAAGCCCAAGCCCAGGAGCCATTAGTAATCTTTGAAGAAGACATGGAGTATACTGACTACGCTCGTGTCAACCTTGGGACGCTGCCCAACTACACGGGCACCAAGGAAGAAGATCGGCCCAAGTTCCTGAGGGAGTTCGCCGACATGTGCGAGAATTTCGTACGGCAGCACAACGCCAACGTCAGGAAGAGGCTCAGGTCCGGGGCTGGCACCCTCACCGAAGCTCAGATGAAGACTCTGAGAGAGACTCCCCCTGACTTTGAATACCTGTGGGACATCGTCCCTGCGTGTCTGGCTGGAGAGAACTCACAAGCTCTCAGCTGGTGGCGCGAGAACTATGAAAGAGGGGGGGTAGTGACCTCCAACATGGACCAAGTCCTGAAGGACACTAGCGAGCATGGCCCACTCGAGGGTACCATCCCATGCGCTAGGCCCCCTTTCAATGAGATGAACACTGGCGCCACGTGGGTGATAGCGAGGCCGGTGACGAACCAAGACACCCAAGGGGAGGTTTCCGACGAATATCTGACTGATGGAACCTCCCTGAAAGGCTTGACGGGACGTGATGGCACCCGTGATACCCAGTACTTCTACGCGCTCAGGGGCTTCATCGCTGCCCTTGACAAGAAGTTCATGATGAAAGGGACTCAAGAGAAAGTGGATCTGTTGACACAGAAGCCACAAGAGGTGGGGCAGGATGGGCTGACCTACATGAAGATGTGCCAACGCAGGGAAATGCAGCTCAACACTGGGAAGGTGTTGAGCGATGAAGAGCTGCGTACCTTCATCGAGGACTGCGTAGACAACCTGCGCATCAAGATCTTCCAGACGCGGGTGAAGGAGCAGCTGAGGGCACAGTTCCCGCCACCCAATCGGGTGACCTGGAAGGACCTGGAGGCCATCGTCGAGGTTCAAGACAAGCTCAAGGGCGATGCAGAGTCTTGGATCCTCACCTTCCTCCAGGAGATCACCAGACGATGTGGCTGCCAGTACTCCACCTGGGAGGCGCGACAGCATGGCCTTGACCTCAAGGCCATAAAGAACTCGATCAAGAAGATTGAGTCCTCTGAGGTGGCACAGTCAGGCGAACCAGAGAACAGCAAGAAGGTAGATGCATCACCTTCTAAGAAGATGAAGAAGGAGGTGAATGTGGCCGAAAGAGCTAAGAAGGCCTCCTACAACAAGACGCCACCGCCAGCAGAGGGCGTGCGTACGAACGACAAGCCCAAGTGCTTGCGCTGCTTTGGAGGGGGCTGGCATGAGTCCGATCCCGAGCAGTGCAGGAGTGGTTATAAACACGTCAAGATGCCTGCTGGATTCCACGAAAGCAGGCTTGGTTCCAGCAAGTGGTGGGACGCGGAGAACGCCGCTCTGCGCATGTATAACCTGAAGAACCGCTTCAAGAACTCTGACTGGGGCATCCTGGTGACGGACTGGCAGCAGCTGTCCAACGAAGAGAAGGACAAGTACAGAGCCAAACAGCTACCGGAGGACAAGCAGAAGAGCACCACTGGCAATCCCGAGGCGCTGAAAGCAGAGTACCAGGGCATGGTGGCTGCTAGGAAGACGGCCAGTCGTGCGGGCAGCGTGAAGTCGCAGGTGCTGTCCGAGGATGAGGGCTCCGACGGGGAACCAGTCGCAGCGCACGTCGCGGAGAGGGAGACGCACACCGTCGACACATGCGCGCACCACCATGGCAGCGCAGGGGTAGGAGTGTCGTCTGGCCCTCCAACCAAGTTACTCACAGCCATGGCCGAGGAGATGGGCGAAGAGGAGCTCTCGAGCGCCCTCAACACCTTGGGTCTGGGGGCACTCCCCGAGACGCTGTGCAAGAGTGTGGAGTCTGAACTCACGGCGGCTCCAGCAGTAGCCCTGGGAAGTACCCAGCGCATGAGGGGCTTCCCAGTGAAGACACCCGAGGAGTACGAGGCAGACGCACAGGTGCCCATGGCGCCTGCGGCGGACGAGATGCAGAGGAAGGTGCAGCTCATGGCCTCCGTGATCAAGAGCCTGGGAGCAGCTTTCCGCAAGCTAGCTGCTGGACTCGTAGCAGAAGGTCGCATATCAGCTCCAAGGGGTGTGGAGACCTTGGTGGAACTGGCTGAGAACGACCAGCTCCCCGTGCCGACAGCCTCAGCAGCAGACTGCCAGGACATCAGCGATGAGGATGATGACTGCCCGGGCATGGAGTCGGGCGACGACAGTGACGAAGAAGAGATCCCTCTGGATGAGATGCCGGAGGACATGGTGGAGCAGCCCAGGAAGGAGAGGACGACGGTGCGTGTAACAGCTGCAGCGGCCACCGTCCAGGAGAGCCACGGGGTGAGAGACTTCAGCGAGAGGGGTGAGCTGCACGCAGGGACCATGGACGCCAAGGCGTACGAGCTATTGAAGAAGAGGATGCTCAGTGGCCTTACAGAGGAACAGCTCACTGCCATGGCGCAGGTCCAGCCTGTATGCAAGCTCCTGAACGATTCTCTGGCACAAGGGATGGCGCTGGTGGCCTCTGGAGGCTTGCTTATGTTGTACAAAGCGCTTCTCCTGGACACGGGGGCCAACTGCAACATCATCCCAATCAGGACAGCCAACAGGTTGGGCTTGACCATCTTTGATGCAGAGACAGGGGCCAGGGTGGCGAGATGTGATGGCAGCCCTGCGGAATTCACGAAGTACTGCTACGTGGATGTGGTTCTCGCCGCGGGCACGCCGTACATGACTCTGCATCGGCTCCACGCCTTCGTCACCTACACCAATGACACGACGTGGGACTTCTTGGTGGGCACTGGACCCCTGAAGAACGCCCTCAAGTTGACCATCGACCTCTACAGAGGCATTGCTACTTCTGAGGCCGCGGTGTCACTGGGTATGAGGGAGAAGGTCACGTTGCCATTGATCGAGTTGACGCCGCCCGTCGATGCAAGGAGCAAGCGGAATGAAGACCCGAGAGTGTGCCTGGCGACCGAGATCTTCGACGCTGATGCCACGACAGCGCGCACTCTTGCCCACGCTTTTGATGATTGCGAGCTACCACCACGTGAAGCAGTGTCCCTGGACATGAGGGGAGAGGACCGTCTGGCCCTCGCAGGGGAAAGGTGTTCGCCTACACCTTGTGCATTCTCGCGAAACCACCCCGAGCTGATGGAGAGCCTGGCGTCATGGCTAGAGGAGATGAGGCTGAGAAGGTTCAACTCGGATGAGAGGGAGAGGCTCGAGGCGCGCTGCCAGTCCATGGTGGAGGCAGGCTTCTTGAAACCCAGCTCAATGATGCAAGTCGAGCTCACTGGGCGGGTCAGCTTACACGCCGAGAACGCAACGTACGAACCTCCTCCGCCTGGTACGTCCTTGACAGACCAGATGCTGGGCATGCTACAAGCATCATCACGCAGCCAGCGGGAAGCCAATGTGGCGACCAGGGGTGAGTGGTCCAGTGCTGAAGAGCCAGATGCGAGGGAGTCCCGCACTCAAGCCAGCCTGACCACAACTCAGTCAGACCCTCGCTATCCAGACCTCACGCTGAGGCAGGAGGCCGAGAGCGAAGCTGCCTTCAAGCTGGCCAGCGTACAGCCATGGGGGGGCATGGCAGTGAACCCGTGGGACTACCAAGACAAGGAGAGTAGCTGGTCTCAGCAGCGCTTGTACATCGACCGCACGGGCTATGCTCGTCTGTGCACACTCTGCGAAGAGGGCGATGGAGGTGGTGTAGACGCAGGATTTGTGCAGGTCAAGTTCCCGCGATGTGGAGAATACAAGACCATCCGGGAGACGGAGCTACTGTGGCCCGACTTTACGTTGGTGGACCAGAAGGTTGACAAGGAGACGAAGATACCCTCAGAAACCTGGACCACGAGGCCGAGCGGCAAGAAGGACAACGACCAGGTCCCACTCCCTGACTGTGGTGCCCATCGGGAGGCAGGAAGGTACACGATGGCGAGTGTTCAGGAGGTCCTCAACACCCATCAGACGTACCCAGGAGTCGTGACGGGCAAGCTCATGTGGGACAAGGTGGCGCGCCAGTTCTGCGTACTCAGCGAGCACACTCGCGCCCAATGGGATCTCATGGAGCGCATGGTACGTCACACCATGGAAGGCGTCACCATCATGAACCCCATGGGCAAGATGACTGGCGAGTTCCAGCTGCCTTTTTACTATGAGAAGGACCAGCGCTGGCAGTACCAGCATCTAAAGTACGTACAGCGAGTGGACATCGCTGACCTTCGAGCTCGTCTGAAGGTGAGGTACGATATGGAGGTGACGAGCGAGGTGAATGTGATCCCGCAGCTCACGCTGTCAGACGCAGCGGACAAGGTGGGGAAGTTCTACCCGGTGACAGATGGGGAAGGAGGCAATGGCGAGGTGTTTAGCACGAACGCTGCCGCCGTGGAGTACCTGCATCTGGGGGACAACCCGAGAGTGATGCTCGGAGCATGCAAGACAGAGGAGCAAGCACAGGACGCGCTGGACACTTATGGGGCCAGAAGAAACCCTCCAGTGCGCACATCCAAGACTCTCAGGACGTCGAAGACGGTCAGGGGGGATGAGGCAGGGCCATCTGGCTCCGCACCGCCACCATCTTCAGCACCGCTTCGTTTACGGCATCAAACCTGGCCCAACGGCGTCTTCGACCCTGCCATGTTGGATTACCACGCTGCAGTGTTCCAGGGCACCTACGAGCCGGAGTCGCCCACTCGCAGCGAGAACACAGCTGGAGAAGCCAACTGGCTGGATCTGGGAGAGATCTCGGAGTTCATGGCGCTGCAGGGACAGACGGTCTTCCTCATCCAGTACCGTTGCTTCATGGGCAAGATCGAGTTCCAGCTCGGGAAGCCCTTCGCGCAGCGAGGAAGGGGGGTGCACACGCAGCAACTCAGCAACCAGACCCTGCACCGGTACGCTTCCTCCGCAGGAGTGGGACAAAGGGAAGAGTTTCTGCCTCTGGGTGGGCAGTCGAAAGGCTGCACGGGAGGACTCCTCGGCACCTTGCAGAAACATATGACACATCTGGTTGATCGCACTCAGCTCTTGGAGATCGCCAGAAGCCATTTGAGCGATGGCCCACGGCAGGGCACCCTACGGGTTTTCAAGACCCGTGCCAACGCCCGGTCCAAGGCCGTGTATTACCTCTTTGAGGACAATCGCTACTACAGTGAGCGGGGACCCAGCAGCATGGCGTTCACCTTGGAGTACCTCTCCTCAGGCACGCGCAAGTTTGACTGCTGCAGCTGGGAGACCTGGAACAAGGTGGCGGTGATGCACCGAGAACCATTGTCTGCGTTCACGTCCTCGGTGGGCCCGGCGTTGCTGGCTGAGGCACGTCGGGCAGAGGTGCAAGAGCGTCTTCGAAACGACTTCATGAGGAACCTGGACCCAATCGAGGGAGGGGATGCAGGAAGTGAGGAGGGAGACGGCAGCATCTCAGGATACTCTTCCGACCTCGCGGCTGTTGAGGGTGTGAGCACTCACACGGGTCGCACCAGAACACCGTCGCCGCTGACAGAGGATGAAGACAGCGTGGAGGTCATCAGTGAAAGACTGGTTGGGCTGTCTGCCAGATTGGCGCACGGGGAAGCCGAGCTCGCGGCAAACCACCTCACCATGGCGGCTCTCTCGGAATCGATACAGGCGCGTCAGGCGATCATCAGAGAATATGAAGAGCGACCTCGTACTGCCCACGCAACTGCGAGGATTGGAACGGGACGACCACGCCGGCACCCTACTCTGGCCGAGTTCTCGGCGGGATATCGACCATGGGCTTGGAGTGCAACATGGCACAGAGACCTGAGCACCATTCAATCCACGACATTCTGAGATCCCCTGCACATTCCGTCTGCACGCAGCAGACTGAAGCCGTGCCTCCGGCTGTCCCAGGACAAGAGCCGGACTCCGTTTCATACGTGCCATCAACCCCGAGCTCTACAGCACCCAGCAGCCCGGAGCGTTCCAGTGGCTTCGTTGCGCATGTCGACACTCGACCTTCAGGCCAACCTGCAGCGCGCCCGCAGAGTCCAACTGGGGGTGCCGCACAGCAGAGTTCACCACGGGCTGGTCAGCGCAGGAGGAGATCTCCTAGCCCCGAGGAAGGCGCTCATCGTCAGGACGCGTCTCGCAGTCGGCATGCCGGCATGGGCGCGTCGCGGGCTCCCCAGAGACACCAAAGTTATGATGAGATCTGGGAGGAGAGGAGAAGGGAGAGCGCACTGGGGCCTTTTCAAGGGGGCACCGGGCCAGCTGCAGCCCGGCGCGCCCGTTACTGAGAAGCAGCCCCGGCGAAAAGCCGGGCACGCAGCCCGCCAATGATAGGCGGGCGAAGCGCACTCAGGTGTGCTTCCTGCTCGTGGGGGTGTTCGTGCGCTTGCATTGGCCGCAGCTGCCTCATTTTGCAGTGATGGCAGTATGGATGGCTATGGAGGTATTCAGGTTTCTTGGTGAGGTCGTCGCCTGCTGGGCATTCCACGCTGAGGCGCCCCGCAGAGCCATGGCACGCGCGTTGTGGGCCGTGCGCGCAACGCCACTCGAGCCATGGGCACATCAACAGGCGCCTCTCCGAGTGCTGTTGGCACTGGCCAGGCACCTACTGCTGTTGACCAAGGGCGCTCTTGAGGTAGCTGGGCTCCATCACGCTCGGCGTGGGTTGTGGTACGTGCCGTTGATACGGTTCTGCCTCGTCATGCTCGCCATGCACTTCACACACATGGTCGGCACTCTGGGGTGCGTCTTGACGGTTGGCGCCCACATTGTCCACCATGGGTTGCCATGCTCCGGCTCAGTTCAAGATGGTGGCACATTCGCCGCGCTGGAGACTCAGGTGGGTCGCGCGCTGGCGGTCGCCCAGCGGATCTTGGCCGCCGGGCCGGCTACGCTGGCCGCTGTTCCGCGGCGCATGCAGAAGCCGCGCTTTGCCGCTCGACTGCAGCGCCTGCAGTTCACTGCCGCTTGCTACCGAGTGGCGCACTGTGTCTATGTGATATCAGTCTTGGCGCTGGTGGTCTACGTGTCTGCAGGAGGAGGCCTGGGCCGTATGCAAGGGGGGTGGAAGATGTTGACTTGCATACTGACCCTTCACCCTCCAGTTAAACCAGTGGGTACCGGCAGAATTTTAAAACTTTTGCTGCTGCTAGCGGTGGCTGCTTGGGTGGCCGTCGTGGCCCCTGGGGAGCCTCAGGGCGTGCTGACGATGGACACGTGCTCGAGCTCGCCGATCAGATCTACCAGGACCGCCTGGGAAGACCAGAGGTCTTCGCGCCAATGGGACACCGGATGGGAGGCTATGGTGGCAGAGCAAGACGAGGTGCTCCCACACACGGTGCTGGACACGTTACAGCCAGGGGGCACGACCAGGGTCACCAAGGACGAGGCCGCATGGCTGGACACCGAGCTCAATGCCACCTTTGGAGGACATCCCGAGTTCACCGAGGAGAATTGGGAGGAGATGCGCAACGTGGTAAGGAGGTGCAGCTACTGCTTCGCCAACAAGCCGCAGGACATCAAAGGCTACCATGGGGGCGCGACACATGCGACCTTCGCCATCCCTTTCAAGGACGAGACTAAGGTAGCTTACCAACGACCGAGGAAGTACAGCCCGGGAGAGCAGGAGATCATCGACCTGCACTGCAAGGAACTGCTGGAATATGGCTTCATCGAGCCGGCTTCGCAGCACTGCAGACACGCCAGCAACGTGGTGGTCGCGGGGAAGAAGGATCACGACACTGGACAGTGGACCTCGACGAGATTCTGCGTCGACCTCCGATCTACGAATCGGTTGTCGCTCAAGGATAATACGTTACCACACCGTCCAGAAGAGCTCTACCAGCGCGTGGCCAAGGCCAAGTTCAAGACTACCCTGGACGCGACCAAGGCGTTCCACCAGATTCCCATGACCACTGAGGAGGACAGGGACAAGACAGCGTTCTGGTGGGGCAACCAGCTTTATCGCTACACATCCATGCCGTTTGGAGCAGCTGGAGCAACCGCAGCCTTCATCAGGATCATGGACTACGAGCTACGTCACCTGCAACACTGCACGGTGGCGTACGTCGATGACGTGTGCATATACTCAGACACCGCTGAGCAGCACATCAAGGATGTGGAAGCCGTGCTTCGCACTTTGGGGGATGCAGGGATACGTCTGCATTCGGGCAAGTCAACCTTCGGGTCAGCCACGGTGGACTTCTTGGGCTACCGCATCGGCTATAACACCATTGGCGCGCAGGACATCAAGTGCAAGGCCATCCAAGAGCTGCCCAAGCCCGAGGACAAAACTGGAGTACGCTCCATCCTTGGACTCATGAACTACTACAAAGGTCTGGTGGGGGAACCCATGGGACCCAACTACTCAGAGATGGCACGACCATTGAACGACCTGCTCAGAAAGGAAGTGTTGGATGTCAAGGGAGCTTGGGGGAAGGATCAGGACCAGGCATTACAAGCATTGAAGGATGCCTTGTGTTCGGGGAGATGTTTGAAGCCCATTGATTACAGCAAGCCCATCTTCCTCTACACAGACTGGAGCAACCATGGCATTGGCGCAGTGCTGGGGCAGAAGGACGAGAATGGCGTAGAACACATCTGTGTGGTCATCAGCCGCTCGCTGTCGAAAACCGAGAGACAGTACGCGAGCTTCCAGGGTGAGATGCTGGCAGTGGTGTGGGCCATCCGCACATTACGACAGTACCTGCACGGGGTCCACTTCACGCTGATCACCGACCATTCGCCGCTCACAACACTCATGGAGAAGGGTGACCTACAAGGTCAACACCTACGCTGGGCCATCAGCCTCCAGGAGTTTGAGTTCACGGTCCAGTACCGACCAGGTCCGAAGAATGAGAACGCGGATGTGCCATCCAGGTATCCACTGCCCAGCACCGCAGACGAGACTGGTGCCCGTTTGGACCGTGAAGGGGACCGAGCCAGGGAAGCGGGGCGTGCCGAGAGGCCAACGCGCTGCTTCACAGACGCCATTTGCTGGGAAGTGACCAGGGAGCCACCACTTGGCCCCGAAGTAAGCCCAGAAGCTCAGGTGGCCAACTACTGCGAGAACATGGTCAGGGAGCAGCTGGGGACCAGTGCAGTCCATCGACTGTTTGATGTACACTACCAAGAAGAGCTGGAGTGTAACAAGGGGGTCATGTTTGACACTGACCACCCGGAAGTGGCCAGGTGCTCGGGCAGGTTGACTCGGGTCGCCTGGGATGCCCTCAGCCAGGTACGGCCGATCAGGGGTATGCATTCCGGAGGCTCACCAGCGATATACGGCGACGAGACCATGGAGGGTGGTAAGCTCAAAGTGCCGAAGAAGATCGACACGAGAGTGATTGACAAGAGCTTCTTCCGGGAAGCCAGAGAAGAGGGCGTGGTCTGCTATGAGCCGTGTGGGGGCCTGTGTGCTGGACTAGAGATGCTCTTGCGCTGCGGAGTTAAGGTTAACAAGTACCTCTACCAGGACATCTCGAAGTCCAGCCAGACGGTAGCCAGGGCCAGGTGCATGGCGCTCAGTCGCCGTCATCCTGACTTGTTCCGTGCCGAGGCAGCCCACTTGGAGCAACTGCCCAGCAACATCGAAGACACCAGCCTCATTGACCTTGTACATGCAGGGGCATTGAGTGGAGAGCAGTGGGTCATGGTGTGTGGATATCCATGCCAGGACCTGTCACCAGCTGGCAAGCTGGCTGGTCTGGAGGGCAGGCACAGCAGATTGTTCTACCAGGCAGTGCGAGTCCTCTCCACGCTGCAACAGCTGCAGCCTCAGAGACCGCCAGCATATGTGCTGGAAAACGTTTCTCCGCTGTCACACAGGGAGAACTCGAAGATCAGGAAGGAGGTGTTCCCCATCATCAACAGCGTGGTGGGCCAGCCGGTGTCCTTTGACGCGGCGCGCGCGGGATCATACGCGCATCGTCTACGAGCATATTGGAGCAATCTGTTCCAGAATCAGCAGTTCAATCTGGTGATGGAGCGGGTGGACAGACCACCAGACAGATACGTGCGCGATATTCTGCAGCGAGGCTGGAAGCCACGCAGGGTCGTCACAGGAGACAGGAAGCCTCACTACACCGCCAACGTTGTAGGGGAGCCTATGAGAGTATTGCCAACCATCTTGGCGACACAAAACTCTCGTGCTTTTCGCGCGCCTCGCGCAGGCACAGTGGTGAGGAAGGGAGATGATGATGAAGTGGGGGAGACCAGAGAGGTTAACCTGGATGAGAAGGCAGTGGCCATGGGGTACAGCGCAGGTGAGCTGCGCGCGGCACATGGCATGAAAGACGAAGAATTGGCAGGAGTGCTTGGCCTTGCTATGGACCGAAGAGCAATGGAGCTATTGTATGCGATTGCCGAGGTCAGCACGACCAAACTGCCGATGAGTGAGGAGAGTGAGGAGAAGGAACATGGCACGCTAGTTGCCATCCCCATCGTGAAAGCCACCAAGGTGGCTGCCACCTCCGAGGACACGGCTGAGCCGGTGCGAGCCCAACTAGCAGAGTGGATCACCAGTTCCAACGGCTACACCCAGCAAGTCGCGCGACGCCTCAGCCATCAGGACTGGGAAGAACGACTGCAACGCATGTGCAGCCAAGGACAGAAAGGTACACAGGGGCTAGGCACCGCCGACGCTGTTCCACGCCGCAGGCAGTGGAAGATGGCCTCCATGAAGCTCGCGGGCTACGAGGCACGTCACCGGCAGGCCTTTTCAAGACCTGGAGACAAGCCAGCAGAGACAAGTTCAGCCCCAGAATGGGCACCAGTGACAAAGGAGAAAGAGATGAGGCTGCCTAAGCTGCCCGACACGACGAGGATGGTTGCCATGCTAGCCAGCGTAACCAACCAGGAGTCATTCCGAGAAAGACACCCCGACATACACGAGGACGAGCTATGCCTCGCGTGGATCAAGACAGGAGGAAGAGTGGAGGTGCCCAAGGAGGAATATCACAGGGTAAGGAAGAGGGCAGCGCGTCACCGTTGGGACGAGCTCATGGGCGAGTTATACATGGTCACTGTCAGTGGTAAGGAGCTGCTGGTGCCCAAGCCCTGTGACAGGATTCAGTTGGTGCGTGAGTACCATGAGAGGACTGGCCATTGGGGCATCAGGCGGACATTGAACCTGTTGTGGCAACGCCATTACTGGGCAGGCATCAAACAGGATGTGCAAGCAGTGGTCACTCAGTGCCAGACTTGCCAGAGGGTGAAGACGCACTATGCACGGGAGGAGGCGAATCTCACGCCGCTGGAGATCAAGTCCTTCATGTATCGCTGGTCCCTGGATTTAGCGTGGCCCACGAAACGCATCACGAAGGCTGGGAACCAACGCGTCTTGGTCATGATTGAGCACTACACGCGATTCGTCGTGTGCGTTCCAATCCCCGACAAGGAGGCCGCCACCATCGCCAACGCATTTCGCTATCATGTCCTATCCGTGTTTGGGGCGCCTGCAGAATGTTTGGTGGATGGGGGCACAGAGTTTGAAGGTGAGTTCTCTGCTCTATGCGAGCAGTGTCTCATTGACCGAAGAGTGACTTCACCGAGTTCCCCAGAGAGCAATGGCTTGACTGAACGGGTGGTACGCACCCTCAAGTTTTGCTTCAAGAAGATGGCCCTCGACAAGGGCCTGGACTTCGAGTGGGATGAGATGCTCTGGTCACTCGTACTCAGCTACAACGCAGCTAGGCAGCAGTCCACTGGAGTGGCGCCATTCACCTTGCTGTTCGCTCAGGAAGCCACGGTGCCACCGGATCTTCGTGCTCGACCCGAGTTGGACTTTGGGAAGCAGGAGGAGAAGACACTGGCTGATGATCTGTTGCAGCGAGCCGCCATCGTGAAGAGGCTCATGGTACATGCAGGGTGCAACCTGGAGATCGCTCAGCACCGCGACACTTTGAGGTACGAGCACAGGAGGAGTGGCAGCTACGAACCGAAGCCGCACCAGTTCAAGGCAGGCGATTTCGTGTATATACGACAGCAACCGCGCTCTGGCATGGAGGTGGCCACCAAGTCAGCCATCCTGAAGATAGTCAAGGTGCAAAGAGATGGAGTGGTAGTGCTGGAGGACAGCACGAAGCTGCGGGAGAAGAGCACAGTGCAAAGTATTGCGCCATGTCACTTACAAGTGAAAGACCAGTACGACTGCAGTGCAGCCATTCCCAGCAAGCATCTCGCGTGTGAGGCGTGCATGCGAACAGATGGGGAGGCAGCCATGTTGCTGTGTGACACCTGTAACCGTGGTTATCACACGTGGTGTCTGAATCCAGCGCTGGATGGAGTACCTGAAGGGGATTGGCAATGTCCCAAGTGCTTAGGTGGGACTGTGGTGGCAGCTGCCGCCGAGGTGAGCGCGTCAATCGTTGACAAGATGGCGGCCATGGAGTTGCAGTTGAGAGAGAAGCTGGGATCAGATGTGGTATTGTTGCCTGCAGACGTGGGTCCGCATCGTGCAGTGAGGCCGGGACGTGAAGACCCATGGCAGGCGCTGAGCTCGCGGCAGATGCTCAGCAGAGAAGGGAGCATGGGGGATCTTCCTGACAGAGTGGCCTGGGGAAGCCAGGAGGAACTCAGCAGAGTGATCACAGAAGTGATGCCAGGATTCTGGCATGAGGGCCATCGCACCATCTTGAGCAGGAAGTGTGCAGAGCAGCACACTCGCGCGAGAAGTCTCCGCAAGACGTCCACGGTGCAGGCCATGAGCCCCGAGGAAGTGCAGAAGAGAGGAGATGTCACACAACTGAGCAGAGCTCAGGTGAAGATTGCCAGTCAACTGGATTGGGGCTTAGAGTTGGTGATGACAGTTCCTCAGGAGGTCAGACGTTTGGCGCATGAGGTGACTTGGGAGAAGATCACACAGGTATGGGATCCTTGGGCTGGCACAGGTGTCATTGGCAAGGTTATGTCACTGGAGTGGCCTCATCTGAAGGTTATGAACAATGATTGGAATCCGCAGTTGAAGTGGCACGAAGCCCTTAATGCTTTACAACCGGGCAATTATCGAGCCTGGAAGGAGAAGTATGGGGTGTGTGACGCAGTGGTAACTTCACCCTGGTTCGCAGTGCTGGATATTGCGTTGCCATTGGCAGTACTGGCCAGCCGAGTGGTGGCTTGTATTCATGTGCCATCGCACTACATGACAGATATGACAGAGAGCAGGGCACAATACTTTCGTAAGCTATGTCACGCTGGACGTTTACATGTGATTGGACATTTGGAGCATGGACCTATTGGCAGAAGATGCATGTGGGTCATGGTGTTTCGCAACCCTCTGACAAGAGCCAGGATGTTGCGAGGAGGAGAAGCTTCTGGAGTGGGTATGTTTACCTTCAGCATGGGCAAGTTCGCAATGGATGGCGTTACAACAGAAGATGCTGAGCAAGCTCTTGTCTAATGTCTGTGCTACCGGTGGCAGCTACAGATGGGGGATGTTGAGAAGAAGAGCTTGCACAAGTGGTGAGAAGAGATAAAGAGATATCAAAAATTTTGAGATTTTGTATAGTCACAGTAGCAAGATAACTGTGCAGTCATATAAGGAAACATATGCAAAGTCGAGCTTGTGTTGTATAGGCACTGACAATAAGTAAGACTGTCTAGTAGTAGGGCTAGAGGGTTGTGCTTTGTGTGGACGCTTCGTGCATAAGTTCGCGACAGCTGTCACAAACCACGGCTTATCGTGTACCTCAGCCGGGTTGTGACACTTGCTGTAGCAGTCTCTGTGACGAACGTATGACACGCGCAGTACGATACGCGCGAGGAGTTATGACAGTGACGAGATACGGAAATACGGATGGGTGTTACACTTGTTTGGAGATAGCGAGAATAAGTAGGGCGGCGTAGTGAGAGTGAGCAGACGCTCATTTTTGTTTTGCCTTCGTAACAGTGATTCCGAGAATAACCAGGACTCGCTTAAGACCGCGAAAACAGCAGTGTTATGAGATAATTAATAAGATACAGTATTCTTATGCTTGTAAAGATATGATTTGTGGACTTCTCCTTGTGCGACTGCGTCAGAACTGTAATTAACAGTCTTTTTCATGTTGAGAAGAAGAGCTTGCACAAGTGGTGAGAAGAGATAAAGAGATATCAAAAATTTTGAGATTTTGTATAGTCACAGTAGCAAGATAACTGTGCAGTCATATAAGGAAACATATGCAAAGTCGAGCTTGTGTTGTATAGGCACTGACAATAAGTAAGACTGTCTAGTAGTAGGGCTAGAGGGTTGTGCTTGGTGTGGACGCTTCGTGCATAAGTTCGCGACAAGGCCCACATGATTAGATGGGAAGGTGAGGACCAAGAGGTGAACAGAGCCGAACTTCTTGCCATACAGAAAGCAGTTACACTCCCGCCGCCACCAAGCGGCGAAGGACTCGCCATTTGCACGGACAGTGCCAACTCCATTAGACAACTGGAGAACATGAGAACAAAACCCCACAGCATGGAACACCACCGGCAAAGAGACCTCCTATATGCCATACTGGTCAACATTGAGGCATTGGTAGCAGCGGGGCACACGGTCTCCTTACTGAAAGTCAAGGCACATACAGGAATTGCGGGAAACGAAAAAGCTGACGAGGCAGCCAAGCAAGCCTGCACTACAGGGACCCTCACGGAGGCATGGGATAATGACGAAACAATACAAGTCAAACCCATGGTACCAGATGAAGACTCGGACAGCAGAGAACTACAAGGAAAGCTCGCGGTCCAGAAATATGTGACCACATTACTCCGTGAACAGCAAGCCCGAGGAAACAGCAGGCTCACGGCAAAAACTACCGAGCTTCAAGGAGAACCCACAACCTGGACCCACCAACTGAAAACAAAGCACATTTTCAGGTGGGAAGCACACCATGACCAAGCACAGCAAAATGAAGAGGAGCAAGCAATGCTACGGGACCCGAAGCCCATGGTAATTTTAGTTGAATTCACTCACCTATAAGATAATGGGCTTCAAATTATTGAATGAATTGCGGCAATTTACCGGCAAGTCATCATTCCACCATCGTTGATCCCGATAAGCGAGGACATGTTATCTAGTAGGGCTTGGTGAGCCCTACTGATCACAAGACAAGCTTGCTGTCCATCCTTTACCACAGGAAGACGTGTGGGCTTTCCTCATCACAGGAACGCTGGTGCCTCGGAAAGGTGCTTAAGCACTCATCCAAAAACAGGCTTGATGGGCCAACAATGTATAAAATGGTGGGGGTCCACCACACAAAGTGGGTGGACAATCCTCATCCACATAGTGGCTTATCCTCATCCACAGGATAGTTAGTAGGCCATCTTTATCTCCAAGACTGGCTTGTTGGTCATCCTTTACCACAGGAAGACGTGTGGGCCTCCTCATCCACAGGAACGCTGGTGGGCCTTTGGACAGGTGCTTAAGCCCTATCCAAAAACCGGCTTGATGGGCCAACAATGTATAAAATGGTGGGGGTCCACCACACAAAGTGGGTGGACAATCCTCATCCACATAGTGGCTTATCCTCATCCACAGGATAGTTAGTGGGCCATCTTTATCTCCAAGACTGGCTTGTTGGTCATCCTTTACCACAGGAAGACGTGTGGGCCTCCTCATCCACAGGAACGCTGGTGGGCCTTTAGACAGGTGCCAGTAGGTGGCTCGCTTGCGCCAGCGCACGAAGCACCTGCACAATCAAGCACAACAACGAAACATTTTTAGTAAATATATAACAGAATTATTCAGTTCAGAGCCACATTGAAGCCAACAGACAAATAGACAATTAAAATTTACCTGCGCCATCAGGAAAAGGCAAGGCGACCTTGGCTTTGCCCTTGCCCTTGTGCCTTTTTGGTGGTGGGGGAGGAGGGGTCACGTAATCTTCGTCCTCGCTATCGCTGTCGATAGTGAGAACCTGGCGATTGCTGATCCAGGTTGAAGGTAGCCCCCATTCTTTGATAAAAGAATGGGGCAGGTCCTTGGTGACCTCCACAATGGCCTCCAGAGTCTGGACAGCGCCAGAGATGTCCGCGATGTTTCTGGACAGCTCGTACTGCGAAGCCAAGCTCAAGTTGTAAAAGGTCTCGGAGGACATGTAGATGTCGTACAACTTGCCCACCTCCACGTGTTCCAGTAAAGGAGCTATGTCCTATAGGGTTGCCCCAGCCATGAGCCTCCACCCTGTGGCCATGAGTACGTCGCCAGGGGCATCCCTAAAAGTGACTGAGACCACTGGCTGCTTATCTTTGGTACGTGATAAGCTGCGTGATTTGCTTTCGCATATAGCAAAAACACGGAATTTAAGACTGGATAGGTCCTCATCGTTCTCGAACTTACTTTTCAAGGTGCCAAACCATGTTTTGGAAAATTGAGACATGTTGATGTTAAAGTTGCTTTGATGTATATCTTTGAATTCAGAAATGATAACAATAAGAGTCGTTGGTAATTTATATGTTGATACATAGGGGCACTGTCACAAATTTAGATGAATGTGTGTGGCCATAATGATCGCCAAATGTCGTCATCAACGCATGCCAATTGTCAAATGTGTTACATTTGTAGCGTAACAACATTTATTTGCATTTTATATCAATTTGATGGTTGAAATTACCTTGAGCAAACTCTGATTTCATCAATTATTCATGTATCAATCGATGTGATTGGCCAAACAAATATGTTTCATTTTGAACCAAAGATGAAGCGAAATTGTTCATCTTTCAAATCTCAAGCTGATTTCATAGTAATATGTTGTCAATTGCAATTGGTGAACAAACAAATCAAATCAAATTGTGTTGTATTATTCAAATCTCAAGATAGTTGTGATTCATTGTTTAAATATTCGATCATATTTGATAATTGATTGGTTGTAAATTTTGATGTGAAATTTGTCTTAGATATCGTGAGTGGTCTATGGTTAATAGACCCTGAGAGGCCCACATGTGGACAGAGGGCAGAAGGGGTTGTGGTGTGGTTGCAGGTTGCAGTGTAGGGCGGGGCGAGGGGGTGGTCGTTAGGGGTGTGACAAGGAATAGTGGGGGACTTATTGGTATGGGGTTGATACAAGGTATGTCAGAACAAAGAAAGAAAATGATGGATCGTGACTATGAATAAACCGGGTGACTAAATAAACACGGTGACGTGCGGTAAGCGGAAAACTAGATCGCGGCGGTTATAAGATATAGGTTCGTGCACCTAAGCCCCACCCAATTGTGATCGAGGCATGCGATGGCATTGACCGGGGGGGGCTCCGCCCCCCACACCCCATCCCCCTCCTCCCCGACCAAACACCCAAGATCCAACACCCCCAACACACTTCAGTCCCCGTGGGGAGAGGGCGAAGCCCCCTCCCCCTCCCCCCAAAAATAAAAATGTAATGTAAGCGGCCATGGGCCCAGCTCATACGGTTCGACGTTCATGACAATGTCATCAACCTTCATTCTCGCAGATTTGCGTGTCACTGAGTCTCAATTCTCATGTCTGATGTGTCCTTGGCGACCACATCCAAATATTTAAAGAGGCTTTATATTATAAATTATTTATTTTAAATTTATTATAATAAGCGTGACAGATCAAACAGCGACGCATGACGGATGACGCTGACGATGATTATCGAAAAGCGTCATGCATGATGACAGCGAACGAAAGCGTCATGCATGATGACAACGATCAAAAGCGTCTACACGATGACAGCGTCTACACGATGACAGCAAAGGGGCGACAACCGCAACCTAATGATTTCCCCCAAACATTTATACACGAAAGGTGTGACATAAAAACCAGATTTTTCAAAGATCTAAGATGTGACAAACTTCCGCTTTACTGTCGCTGTCGTGTCATGCCATGTCGTGTTACTGTCATAAATAAAAAGAGCGTGAGCGCGAAAAGCGTGACAGTCGAAAAGCGTCAAAGCGTCGAAGCGTCAAAGAATAATATTTAATAAATAATAAGCCGTCGATTCCCCTACGGGTCACGGCCACCCCTATGGGGGAGGGAGGGGGGTTCGCCCCCCCCACACCCCCCTCCCCCCAAAAAATGTGAGAAGCAGCTTGATTTCCATCGAAGTTCGGCCAGCCCATACAGCTGACGTTCATGGTCGATTTCCTACGATAACGGCCACCCTGGGGGGTGGGTCCCCCACACCCCCTGCCCCCCAAAAAAGAAAAAGGGAGAAGCACTTGATTTCCATCGCGATCGGGGGCTCGCCATACCCGCAAAAAAAATGTAAGAAGCGCATTGATTTCCATCGAGTTCGGCACAACACGAACCGACGTTCATGGTCGATTTCCAACGATAACGGCCACCCCAAGAGGGGGGTCCCCCCACACCCCCAAAGAAAAAGGTGAGAAGCAGCTTTGATTTCCATCGCGATCGGGGCTCGGCCATATCATATACCGACGTTCATGACAGTGTCATCAACTTTCATTCTCGAAGCTTTACGCTTTACAGACTGCGTCTCATGCCATGTCATACGTCTAACGTCTTATGTGTCAATGTCCAGTCGACCAAATCCAAATATTTATACCGTCAATAAAGTCTTCATCTTATTTTAAAATTAAATAAGTCATATTAAAAATAATACTACAGTGCTAAGTTTATATACAGTGCTAAGTTATATTTATAACCAACAGTCGTGACACTGTGCAATTCCAATAAAAATAAAAAAATATATATTATATATTGACCAATTAAATATAAAGAGGCTTTGTATTGAATATTCTAAATATCAAATTATATACTGCCGCGTGCGACACATACTTATCTTCGACACACGAATCGTTTCGCAGTTTTCATCTACGACGCTAAAGTGCGTAACAGGGGTTAAATTGAGTGGGTGTAACGCGTCTCGCTGAAAAGCGTACGCTCGAAAAGCGTGACACAAAGCAGTGTTCGTTTTGGAATAGCTGGTTTTCGGCGAAATGAACCTTTAAAAATTTATAGGGGGTACGTGAACGTACAGGTGGGGGAAAATCCAAATTCCTCAATTCTAAATTTTGCATTGTTACCATCAAATTGTGAGTGAACGCGGAGGTGCAAAAGGAATGTTGTGAAGTATTGAATAACAAATGTTTAGAAAAGCAAGTGGCATCGGCAATGAACACAAGGGTATTAATTGGGATACTTACGGAATCAAGATATTGCTATGTTGTCCAACCATATTGACAACTGTTAATATAAAGGTCAGGGTGAATATAATTTGGAAGCATAATTGGAATGTAATGTGTTTAATTAAAGCAAAGTACCAAATAAAGGAATAGTATAGTTGTAATCTCAAATTTAAGGGCACATTAACAACAACAAGCAAGATAAATAGTTGGGACATTTGAAGCATTCACCAATTGGCATATTTAATGTCAAGGCTAGGATTTGGAAATTAAGGTTACTTTATTAAGAAAATACTCTGGTGAGATTTGAGGGTTGGCAATGCAGCCAGTAAAACTAAAATGTTATCTATTTACTACAGGTCATTAAACATCTACTGAAGCCACTTCATTGGCCATCCGAGTGCTGTTGTTAACTATTCTGTATCCTCATCAGCATTGATCTGGAGGGTACACAGCGCCATCGTCAACAACGCCAACGCCAGCGCCAGTTTCGCCAGCGCCAACTGCCATTGCAACATCGCCAGTAGGTGCTTCTTCAGTAGGTGCAACAGTAAGTGCAACATTAGGCGCTTGGCCAGTAGGTGCAATATCGCCAGCACCAGCAGGGACTTCATCAGGAATGGGATCGCCAACATCGCCAACGGGTGGTGCAACCATGGTAAGATACATGGGTGCAGCACCAGTAGGTGCCTCGCTTGCGCCAGCGCACGAAGCACCTGCACAATCAAGCACAACAACGAAACATTTTTAGTAAATATACAACAGAATTATTCAGTTCAGAGCCACATTAAACCCAACAGACAAATAGACAATTATACTTTACCTGCGCCATCAGGAAATGGCAAGGCGACCTTGGCTTTGCCCTTGCCCTTGCGCCTTTTTGGTGGTGGGGGAGGAGGGGTCACGTAATCTTCGTCCTCACTATCGTTGTCGATAGTGAGAACCTGGCGATTGCTGATCCAGGTTGAAGGTAGCCCCCATTCTTTGATAAAAGAATGGGGCAGGTCCTTGGTGACCTCCACAATGGCCTCCAGGGTTTGGACAACGCCAGAGATGTCCGCGATGTTCCTGGACAGCTCGTACTGCGAAGCCAAGCTCAAGTTGTAAAATGTCTCGGAGGACATGTAAATGTCGTACAGCTTGCCCACCTCCACGTGTTCCAGTAGAGGAGCTACGTCCTGTAGGGTTGCCCCAGCCATGAGCCTCCACCCAGTGGCCATGAGAACGTCGCCAGGGGCATCTCTAAAAGTGACTGATACCACGGGTTGCTTATCTTTGGTACGTGATAAGCTGCGTGATTTGCTTTCGCATATAGCAAAAACACGGAATTTAAGACTGGATAGGTCCCCATCGTTCTCAAACTTAGTCTTCAGGGTGCCAAACCATGTTTTGGAAAATTGAGACATGTTGAAGTTAAAGTTGCTTTGATGTATATTTTTGAATTCAGAAATGATAACAATAAGAGTCGTTGCGGTAATTTATATGTTGATACATAGGGGCACTGTCACAAATTTAGATGAATGTGTGTGGCCCGTAATGATCGCCAAATGTCGTCATCAACGCATGCCAATTGTCAAATGTGTTACATTTGTAGCGTAACAACATTTATTTGCATTTTATATCAATTTGATGGTTGAAATTACCTTGAGCAAACTCTGATTTCATCAATTATTCATGTATCAATCGATGTGATTGGCCAAACAAATATGTTTCATTTTGAACCAAAGATGAAGCGAAATTGTTCATCTTTCAAATCTCAAGCTGATTTCATAGTAATATGTTGTCAATTGCAATTGGTGAACAAACAAATCAAATCAAATTGTGTTGTACTATTCAAATCTCAAGATAGTTGTGATTCATTGTTTAAACATTCGATCATATTTGATAATTGATTGGTTGTAAATTTTGATGTGAAATTTGTCTTAGATATCGTGAGTGGTCTATGGTTAATAGACATTGAGAGGCCCACATGTGGACAGAGGGCAAAAGGGGTTGTGGTGTGGTTGCATTGTAAGGCGGGGCGAGGGGAGGGGGTGGTCGTTAGGGGTGTGACAAGGAATAGTGGGGGACTTATTCGTATGGGGTTGATACAAGGTATGTCACAACAAAGAAAGAAAATGATGGATCGTGACTATGAATAAACCAGGTGACCAAATAAACACGGTGACGTGCGGTAAGCGGTTAACTAGATCGCGGCGGTTATAAGATATAGGTTCGTGCACCCAAGCCCCACCCGGCCAATTGTGATCGAGGCATGCGATGGCATTGACCGGCCCCGCCCCATCCCCCCTCCTCCCCCGACCAAACATCCAGCATCCAACACCCCCAACACATTTCAATCCAGTGAGAAGAGGGCGAAGCCCCCCTTCCTCTCCCCCCAAAAATAAAAATGTAATGTAAGCGGCCATGGGCCCAGCTCATACGGTTCGACGTTCATGACAGTGTCATCAACCTTCATTTTCGCAGATTTGCGTGTCACTGAGTCTCAATTCTCATGTCTGATGTGTCCTTGGCGACCACATCCAAATATTTAAACAGGTTTTATATTATAAATTATTTATTTTAAATTTATTATAATAAGCGTGACAGATCAAACAGCGACGCATGACGCTGACGATGATTATCAAAAAGCGTCATGCATGATGGATGATGACAGCGAACGAAAGCGTCATGCATGATGACAACGATAAAGAAGCGTCTACACGATGACAGCGTCTACCAATGACAGCAAAGGGGCGACAACCTAATGATTACGATTTCCCCCAAAACATTTATACACAAAAGTTTGACATAAAAAACCAGATTTTCAAGATGTGACAAATTCCCGCTTTACTGTCGTGTCATGTCATGTCGTGTTACTGTCATAATTAAAAAGAGCGTGAGCGCAAAAAGCGTGACAGTCGAAAAGCGTAAAAGCTAAAAGCGTCAAAGAATAAAATTTAATAAATAATAAGCCGTCGATTCCCCTACGGGTCACGGCCACCCCAGTGGGGAAGGAGTCCCCCACCCCCAAAAAATGTGGCGCCTTTGATTTTCATCGCGATACGGGCTCGGCCAGCCCATACTGTACAGCTGACGTTCATGACATTGTCATCAACTTTCATTCCCGAAGCTTTACGCTTTACAGACTGCGTCTCATGTCATGTCATACGTCTAACGTCTTATGTGTCAATGTCCAGTCGACCACATCCAAATATTTATAACGTCAATTAAGTCTTCGTCTTATTTTAAAATCAAATAAGTCATATTAAAAATAATACTACAGTGTTAAGTTATACAGTGCTAAGTTATATTTATAATCAACAGTCGTGACGTCGTGACACTGTGCAATTCCAATAAAATTAAAAATATATATATTATAATTATATTGACCAATTAAATATAAAGAGGCTTTGTATTGAATATTTAAATATCAAATTTATATACTGCCGCGTCAACACATACTTATCCACGACACACGAATCGTTTCGCAGTTTTCATCTACGACGCTAAAGTGCGTAACAGGGGTTAAATTGAGTGGGTGTAACGCGTACGCTCGAAAAGCGTGACATTCGAAAAGCGTCACGCTCGAAAAGCGTGACACAAAGCAGTGTTCGTTTTGGAATAGCTGGTTTTCGGCGAAATGAACCTTTAAAAATTTATACACAAAAGCGTGACATAAAAAACCGGATTTTTCAAAGAGGGGGACAATCTAAAGATTTTTCCCCAATACACAAAAGCGTGACATAAAAAACCGGATTTTTCAAAGAGGGGGACAATCTAAAGATTTTTCCCCAATACACAAAAGCGTGACATAAAAAACCGGATTTTTCAAAGAGGGGGACAATCTAAAGATTTTTCCCCAATACAAAAAAGCGTGACATAAAAACCGGATTTTTCAAAGAGGGGGACAATCTAAGATTTTCCCCCAATATACAAATTTGTCACGTCATAAAACGGACTTTTTCAAAGAGGGGACAATCTAAAGATTTTTCCCCAATACCGTCAATAAAAGTCTTCATCTTATTTTAAAATATAAATAAGTCATATTTAAAATAATACTACAGTGCTAAAGTATATTTATACTCAACAGTCGTGACACTGTGCAATTCCAACAAAATTACAATAAAATTAAATATTGACCAATTAAATATAAAGAGGCTTTATATTGAATATATTCTGAATATCAAATTATATACTGCCGCGTGCGACACATACTTATCCAGGACTTACAAATCGTTTCGCTTTCATCTACGACGCTAAAGTGCGTAACAGGGGTTAAATTGTGGGATTGTAACGCGTACATCGAAAAGCGAGGCATGAAAAGCGTGACATTCGAAAAGCGTGACGCAAAGCAGTGTTCGTTTTGGTTTTCGACGAAATGAACTCTCTAAAAATTTATAGGGGGTACGTGAACGTACAGGTGGGGAAAAATCCAAATTCCTCAATTCTAAATTTTGCATTGTTACCATCAAATTGTGAGTGAACGCGGAGGTGCAAAAGGAATGTTGTGAAGTATTGAATAACAAATGTTTAGAAAAGCAAGTGGCATTGGCAATGAACACAAGGGTATTAATTGGGATACTTACGGAATCAAGATATTGCTATGTTGTCCAACCATATTGACATTGCTAATATAAAGGTCAGGGTGAATATAATTTGGAAGCATAATTGGAATGTAATGTTATTAATTAAAACAAAGTACCGAATAAAGGAATAGTATAGTTGTAATCTCAAATTTAAGGGCACATTAACAATAACAAGCAAGATAAATAGTTGGGACATTTGAAGACATTTGAAGCATTCACCAATTGGCATATTTAATGTCAAGGCCGTAGGATTTGGAAATTAAGGTTACCTTATTAAGAAAATACTCTGGTGAGATTTGAGGGTTGGCAATGTAGCTAGTAAAACTAAAATGTTATCTATTTACTACAGGTCATTAAGATATCGAATGCAGGATTCCTCCGTTGACACCCTTTTCTCGCAACTTCTGGAGAGCGGGAGGAATGTTTGTTTGAAGATGTGGGAACTCCTGGATCTTTGCATCCAATGATGTGATAGCAAGTCTTCTGACCCTCAGCTCTTCAACACGAAGTGATTTCAGGAAGTTATCCTGATCGATTGCATGTCCTCCGAAGTGAGGTCCAAAGAGAGGATTGTTGTGTTTGTCAGTACGAAACGATTTGAAAAAAGGCAGTGCACTGCTAGGTGTGACTGACATGTTTGAACCTGCCAAGCGGTATGATACAATCTGATTTTGTAGGATGTGAGTGAGGTTGCCATCCCTCCAGATTACAGCATACAATTTCTCGTCGACGACACGCTTGAGGTCAAGACTATCTCTGAGGGCTCTGGCTTTCTGAATTGTTGAAAGCTTAGAGAACGGTATGACCACACCAAAAGCCGGAATGTCTCTGGCGCCACCTGTAAACCAAAGGAGCAAAATAGAAGGATATCAAGGTAACATGGTTAATGTGATGTCAAGGATGGGAATTATTAGATGGAAACAAATCACAAAATCGAAAATAACAAACTCACCTTCAGAGAAAAACATGCGAATCGTTTGCCCTTCATATCCGACTGGAATTGGGTGCCCAACTGGGTTTTGCGAAGTGTGAGGATGTTGAGCAAGTAGAGTTTCAATCTCTTTTGGTGTATGGTACCTGTTGATGGATGAATGAGATAAGTGATTGCATATTAATAAATACAAAACTCCATGTTCACGATCGCGCCAGTAGGTTCTTCGGTGTAAGCAGTTGCTTCAATCTTAGGATCGACTGCAGTTTCAACAGCGTCAACGCCAACGCCAGTTTCGCCAGCGCCAAGTTCTGCCATTGCAACATCGCCAGTAGGTGCTTCTTCTTTAGGTGCAACAGTAAGTGCAACAGTAGGTGCTTGGCCAGTAGGTGCAATATCGCCAGCACCAGCAGGGACTTCTTCAGGAATGGGATCGCCAACATCGCCAACGGGTGGTGCAACCATGGTAACATACATGGTTGCAACACTTGTAGGTGCCTCGCTTGCGCCAGCGCACGAAGCACCTGCACAATCAAGCACAACAACGAAACATTTTTAGTAAATATACAACAGAATTATTCAGTTCAGAGCCACATTGAAGCCAACAGACAAATAGACAATTAAAATTTACCTGCGCCATCAGGAAAAGGCAAGGCGACCTTGGCTTTGCCCTTGCCCTTGCGCCTTTTTGGTGGTGGGGGAGGAGGGGTCACGTAATCTTCGTCCTCACTATCGCTGTCGATAGTGAGAACCTGGCGATTGCTGATCCAGGTTGAAGGTAGCCCCCATTCTTTGATAAAAGAATGGGGCAGGTCCTTGGTGACCTCCACAATGGCCTCCAGAGTCTGGACAGCGCCAGAGATGTCCGCGATGTTTCTGGACAGCTCGTACTGCGAAGCCAAGCTCAAGTTGTAAAAGGTCTCGGAGGACATGTAGATGTCGTACAACTTGCCCGCCTCCACGTGTTCCAGTAGAGGAGCTATGTCCTGTAGGGTTGCCCCAGCCATGAGCCTCCACCCTGTGGCCATGAGTACGTCGCCAGGGGCATCCCTAAAAGTGATTGAGACCACTGGTTGCTTATCTTTGGTACGTGATAAGCTGCGTGATTTGCTTTCGCATATAGCAAAAACACGAAATTTAAGACTGGATAGGTCCTCATCGTTCTCAAACTTACTTTTCAGGGTGCCAAACCATGTTTTGGAAAATTGAGACATGTTGAAGTTAAAGTTGCTTTGATGTATATTTTTGAATTCAGAAATGATAACAATAAGAGTCGTTGGTAATTTATATGTTGATACATAGGGGCACTGTCACTAATTTAGATGTAGTATTTATGCTATCGAAGGATATGAATGTGTGTGGCCATAATGATCGCCAAATGTCGTCATCAAAGCATGCCAGTTGTCAAATGTGTTACATTTGTAGCGTATCAACAATTATTTGCATTTTATATCAATTTGATGGTTGAAATTACTTTGAGCAAACTCTGATTTCATCAATTATTCATGTATCAATCGATGTGATTGGTCAAACAAATATGTTTCATTTTCGAACCAAAGATGAAACGAAATTGTTCATCTTTCAAATCTCAAGCTGATTTCATAGTAATATGTTGTCAGTCGCAATTGGTGAACGAACAAATCAAATCAAATTGTGTTGTATTATTCAAATCTCAAGATAGTTGTGATTCATTGTTTAAATATTCTATCATATTTGATAATTGATTGGTTGTAAATTTTGATGTGAAATTTGTCTTAGATATCGTGGTGGTCTATGGTTATTAGACACTGAGAGGCCCACATGTAGACAAAAGTCAGAATCAGGATGTGTTGTGGTTGAAGTGTAAGGCGGGGCGAGGGGAGGGGGTGGTCGTTAGGGGTGTGACATCGAATAGTGGGGGACTTATTGGTGTGGGGTTGATACAAGGTGTGTCAGTGTGTCAGAACAAAGAAAGAAAATGATGGATCGTGACGTGTGAATAAACAGGGTGACTAAATAAACACGGTGACGTGCGGTAACTAGATCGCGGCGGTTATAAGATATAGTTCGTGCACCCAAGCCCCACCCAATTGTGATCGAGGCATGCGATGAAAGACCACCCGCCCCCCCTTCCATCCCCTCCCCGCCCAAACACCCAACATCCAACACCCCCAACACACTTCACCCATGGGGGAGAGGGCGAAGCCTCCCCTCCCCCAAAAATAAAAATGTAATGTAAGCGGCCATGGGCCCACCATACGGTTCGACGTTCATGACAATGTCATCAACCTTCATTCTCGCAGATTTGCGTGTCAACGAGTCTCAATTCATGTCTCGATGTGTCCTTGGCGACCACATCCAAATATTTAAAGAGGCTTTATATTATAAATTATATTTATCTAAATTTATTATAATAAGCGTGACAGATCAAACAGCGACGCATGACGCTGACGATGATTATCGAAAAGCGTCATGCATGATGACAGCGAACGAAAGCGTCATGCATGATGACAACGATCAAGAAGCGTCTACACGATGACAGCTGTCAACACGATGACAGCAAAGGGGCGACAACCTAATGATTTCTCCCCAAACATTTATACACAAAAGTGTGACATAAAAAACTGATGGTTTTCTGATCAGTGGTTGATGGAAACACCGAAATGCTTCCAGTATAATTATATTGTTGATCAGACAATATAATTATATCGGGCAACAACCTCCCGACGAGATCCAGACGGGACTTGAACCTGCGCGCTCAAGGTGCAAGTCCAACACATAGCGCCCTACGCCTTAGCGCTATGTCATCAGATCGCGCAGGTTCAAGTCCCGTCTGGGTCTCGTCGGGAGGTTGTTGCCCGATATAATTATATTGTCTGATCAACAATATAATTATACTGGATGCATTTCGGTGTTTCCATCAATAGTATGACAGGCAGTATGATTGTCATACGGAGCAGATCTGAAAACTGAGGTTTTCTGATCAGTCGGAGGCCTAAGAGGCCAGCAACGGACTGAGAGGGCCTCTTGCCGTGTTACTCTGATTGTGTGGACTTTCGTAACACCGTGAGTTTTTCAGTGTATATTTTCAGTGTATATCGTATATCAGTATGGAGTGGTTTACCGATCCGATTTTGTGTCAGAGACGTATTGATGATTTGCACGCGCAGCCAGCGTACGCGACCGCTTTTGCTGCTTTCCAAGATGAAGAGGACCTCACGCAACCGCAAATGAAGTTGATGCGACAAATGGAGAGAGCGACAGCCCGACTTGCTGAGCTCAAAGGACTGTCGCAAGTAGCTTCAGGTGACCGAAAGCGTCCGTGGGAGGCAGCAGTAGACCTCACTCAGCTTCCAGGGTCCGATCGCCTAGAATTAACTCGCAACGATGATGGCAAGGACAAAGGTCTCCGCAAGCAGTTCTCAGAGACACAACACCACTTCGTGGCTCACTCAGCGTCGCAGTTGGCGCTTACCGATGCCAAGAAGGAATTGGAAGGTGTGGAGCTACCTGAGACCGTCACTCTTGCCTTGGAATTCTTGTCAGAAACAGCGGAGAAGGGTGTTGCACGCGCCAAGGCGCGCGCTAAGATCTTGGCGTTGGTTTCGGACAAGGGCCCTGAAGTGGGCTGGAAAATCTGTGAGAAGCTAGAGCGTAAATCGTACGCTGAGGATGAGGAAGACGAAAAGCTTATGCGTAAAGCTGAAAAAGAAGTCAAAGCGGAAAAGATGCACGCTGCGCAAGCTGCGGCTGCCAAGGGGCGAACTAAGGGCCTGGGCAGGGGTGCCTATGCTGTCTCTCGCCCGACTGCTCCTGGAGCGCCTCCGCCACCCGCCGCCTGTTCAGGCAGGGCGTGGCAGCCAGCTCCAATGCTGGAATCGTAACGGGTGGGGGCACCACCAAAACCAATGCTCGCAGCCGCGCCCAGCCGGCAGAGGCCGTGGCAGAGGCACGGACCGTTGAATTGTAAGAATGTAGAGCCACGATGGCTAGTACAATGAGCTTAGCGGAATGCTTTGCAGTTGAGGTGGAATGCCCAACTTAAATGTAACTTTTGGGGACGAAACCCTAAATTGTAATGAACTTTTGGCCCGCGGGCTGTTGTTTTCCTTGTGTTTCAGGTCTTGAATTGTCTGAGGAAGAGATTGGCGAGGCTGTACCCTTGTGTGAACAGGACGTTCCTGTGCCCCGTGTTGCGGCACCGGCCGGGTTCCATTCACATATGTGTCATATGTGTCATGCAAGCTGGGCTATGTAGCCGCAGCTGATTAGAAAACCAGATTTTTCAAAGATGTGACAAACTTCCTCTTTACTGTCGTGTCATGTCGTGTTACTGTCATAAATAAAAAGAGCGTGAGCGCGAAAAACGTGACAGTCGAAAAGCGTCAAAGCGTCAAAGAATAAAATTTAATAAATAATAAGCCGTCGATTCCTTACGGGTCACGGCCACCCCCGTGGGGGAGAGGGGTCCCCCCCACACCCCCGTAAAAATGTGAGAAGCGCCTTGATTTCCATCGGAGTTCGGCCACCCCATACACGTTCATGGTCGATTCTACGGGTCACGGCCACCCCAGGCCCCCACCCCCACCCCCCCCACCCCCAAAAATGTGAGAAGTGCCTGATTTCGATCGGGGCTCGGCCAGCCCATACTCATACTGTACAGCTGACGTTCATGACAGTGTCATCAACTTTCATTCTCGAAGCTTTACGCTTTACAGACTGCGTCTCTTGTCATGTCATACGTCTCACGTCTTATGTGTCAATGTCCAGTCGACCACGTCCAAATATTTATACCGTCAATAAAGTCTTCATCTTATTTCATTTAATACTACAGTGCTAAGTTATATTTATACTCAACAGTCGTGACACTGTGCAATTCCAATAAAATTAAAATAAAACTAAATAAATATTGACCCATTAAATATAAAGAAGCTTGTATTGAATATTCTAAATATCAAATTATATACTGCCGCGTGCGACACATACTTATCCACGACTTGCAAATCGTTTCGCAGTTTTCATCTACGATGCTAATGAGAAGTTCATGGTTTAGTGGCTACTTTGAAACCGTGGTATCGCGAAACCATGGTTTACAAATCGTGGTTTCGCGAAACCACGCTTTTCGCGATATTCCCCCGAATATTCCGCCTGGTGGCGCCTGGGTGGCGGGGGATATGCTGATCGCGTGTCACGTTCCCCCAAACCATGGTTTCGCGAAACTACGGTTTGAAAAGCGTGGTTTCGCGAAACCACGCTTTGGAAACTGTGGTTTCGGGATACTACGGTTTGGAAACTGTGGTTTCGCGATACCATGTCATCACATCAACTGGGAGCTCCCAGTTCAACGGTGAGCCTGACTGGAAGAGTTTCAGAATTTTCGACATCTCGGGGCGTTCGAGTCGATCTTCAGATTTCGTAAATTCGATTTTCACATTATGCATCTGGATGACGATGGCTGACGTTCCCCCAAAGCGTGGTTTCGCGAAACCACGAAAAGCGTGGTTTCGTGGGACCACGGTTCAGAATTGTCTTACGTGATGGGACACGTCGGCAGACAGGCTGTCGCGGACGTGTACACAATATTCCTTTCCAAAACCATGGTTTTGGAGAAAACCATGAAAACCGAAACTGTGGTTTCGCGAAACCACAGTTTCGCGAAACCACGGTTTGGAGGCTACTTATTGGGTACACGATCAAAAAAATGCACAGAAGCGTGGGATCGAACGATCTGCCCATCGTGTCCGTGAACGCAGTGATGACAGTCGGACCAAAACCATGGTTTTCAAAGTAGCCACTAAACCATGAACTTCTCATAAAGTGCGTGACAAGGGGTTAAATTGTGTGACTGTAAAGCGTACATCGAAAAGCGAACATTCGAAAAGCGTGACACAAAGCAGTGTTCGTTTTGGAATAGCTGGTTTTCGGCGAAATGAACTTTTAAAAATTTATAGGGGGTACGTGAACGTACAGGTGGGGAAAAATCAATTTCATTTAATTCATATTTAATTCGGTTTACCTCATATTTTATATTTTATATTTTATATTTTATAATATTAATTATTCAGACGACATTCTGTCGATATATTTATAAATGTAAATATGTAAATATGTAAATATATATACAAAAAAATCTGCGATTGAAATTTTGTTTGCAGCTTTCATCTCAACGACGCAAATTGATTTCATTCTACACGATGACAGCGTCTACCAATGACAGCAAAGGGGCGACAACCTAATGATTATGATTTCCCCCAAAACATTTATACACAAAAGTTTGACATAAAAAAACCAGATTTTTCAAAGATGTGACAAACTCCCGCTTTACTGTCGTGTCATGTCATGTCGTGTTACTGTCATAATTAAAAAGAGCGTGAGCGCAAAAAGCGTGACAGTCGAACAGCGTAAAAGCGTCAAAGCGTCCAAGAATAAAATTTAATAAATAATAAGCCGTCGATTCCCCTACGGGTCACGGCCACCCCTGTGGGGGGGAAGGGGGGTTCTCCCCCACACACACCCCCCCAAAAAAATGTGAGAAGCAGCTTGCTTTCCATCGGAGTTCGGCCAGCCCATACAGCTGACGTTCATGGTCGATTCCCCTACGGGTCACGGGTTTCACCCCAAAGCGGGGGAGGGGTCCCCCCCACACCCCCCAAAAAAAAATGTGAGAAGCAGCTTGATTTTCAACGCGATACGGGCTCGGCCAGCCCATACTGTACAGCTGACGTTCATGACATTGTCATCAACTTTCATTCTCGAAGCTTTACGCTTTACAGACTGCGTCTCATGTCATGTCATACGTCTAACGTCTTATGTGTCAATGTCCAGTCGACCACATCCAAATATTTATACCGTCAATAAAGTCTTCATCTTATTTCAAAATTAAATAAGTCATATTAAAAATAATACTACAGTGTTAAGTTATACAGTGCTAAGTTATATTTATAATCGACAGTCGTGACACTGTGCAATTCCAATAAAAATTAAAAATATATATATTATATATTATATTGACAAATTAAATATGAAGAGGCTTTGTATTGAATATTCTAAATATCA
>LGRX02012731.1:0-29334 GCA_001247695.2 Cymbomonas tetramitiformis
ACAACTATGTTTTGATTTGTGAAGGTTTAGGTTTCTTTACGACACCAGCGAGGAGAGATACATTAGTTGCATCTTCAAATTTACTTGAAGAGAATGATTTGGAGCTTAGAATTTCTTCGTTGTTCGAAAAAATTTCAAACGATGTTATTAGATTTTTCTTGAAGTCAAGTCCTCATTCTCCAGAACCGTAATTTCTTCGGTTTTTCAGGGGGACAAAAAAGCAGAAAAAACCTACATATAAATTTATTGTACATTTCTTAAAAGACTCTTTTATTTTGAAAAGACTTTTTTTGTATGTGTATTGTAATATGTATTTGTATATTGTATAACATATTTTTACTTATTGTAAATTTATTATACGTTTCTCAAAAGACTCTTTTATTTAGAAAAGACTTTTTTATAATGAGTGAATGTTTGTATGTTGTAAATATTTTTATAACAAAAATTTTCCACTTAAAGAGTAAGACTTCATAAGGTAGAACAATGACTACTATTACTACTAATGATTATTTACTTATGTTATTACCATTTGTTCAACATAAAGAAAAAATGAAAGAAGTATTACAAGAACTTTTGGTAAAAGAAAATAAAAGTAAAGAAGTAGTAAAAGCAAAAACTACTACTTGGAATGATCTTCCATTTGATGTTAAAGAACTCATTTTTAAAATGAAATATCAACTTGAAAAGAATGATCATAAAATCTTAATGAATAATGCATTCAAACAAATACTAGATAAAACAAAAACAATTCATTACAAATATTTCGAAGATAAAGATTGTGGTAGATATTTAAATGATAGAGATTTAATTGAACATCGTGCACCAAGAATGAGCGAAGAAGAACAAAATAGTAGGGTAAGAAATTATTACTATAACATATTTATTGCAAAAATAAAAGTATCACCTTTTAATATATTTGAATATAAGGTAATGAAAAATTCACAACTCAAAGAACTATGCAAATTGAATAAATTAAAAAATTATCATCACTTACATAAAATGGCCCTTGTTCATATGCTTATTCATTCTCATTATTAAAACATTTTATCTTGAATAAAATAACTTAAGAACAATTTATAATATATATATGTAATAATATACATCATTTATATAATTTATTTAAGAACTTATTTAAATTTATTTTAGAACTTATTTAAATCGTATTTTGTTACACATTTATTTACGTAATTTATTTATCATTTATTACGTAATTATTTATTGTATATTTATTGTATATTTCCTTGTCATTTTACTTGTCATTTACTTGTCATTTTCTTGTATGACTTATGACATATATGACATAGGGTTATGACATATGTCATAGGGTTTTATAGGGTTTTTATAGTGAAAAAGTACCGTACCCTATAGTCGGTGCCTTACTACTGTCACTCCACAATATAGTGGAGTCACAACCACTATATTGTGAACAGAAACCATTATATTGTGGAGGGAATTTGGGGTGTCGGCGTTCGACGTTCACCGGTAGTTGTTCGCTGATTGTCGCCGCAATACTTCATATTTTGCGATTCTGACCGTTCGATGCATTCATCACATTGGGATGATAATATCTAAAGGTCAATTTTATATAATTATATTTATAGGAATACATAGTAAGTCCCGAGTCTGAAAAAATTCAGAAATGCCGAATGCGAAAATGGAGACGGGCACCGCCATAATTTTTTTACATCCCCTAATGGTTGGTGTACCAAACCTAGTGAACCTTGTACAAAATATCGTGGGATTTGATGAACCCGAAATCACGCTCCATATCGTCAACTCTGATTGACGATATCGTGGAATCACTTCACTAGGTTTTGTACAAAACCCACTAGGTTTCGGCCTGCCTCCCGGAGGACTGGATAAGCGCTTTTGGGGAGGCCTGCCTGTTTGGCGGAAAGAGATGGTGTGCGTGGGCTTCATGCCACTGGGGCGCAAGCATTTCGAAGACACCGAGAGATTTTCGTTAAGATTTTCGATTAGATTTTCGTTAAGGCAGACACGGACTCGCAAAAAGCCGTAACCAATATCACCGACTTCAACGAAAGCAGATAATTACTACCGTACTAACATCCTATCGAAAAATAAATTCGAACATTTTGCATATGAATTACGATGAAGGTTGTATTTTCGAAATTGGCATAGCCAGTTCATCACTTACTTACTTATCCCATCTATTACATGTTTATTTACAGATATTAAACAAATGAATATTGAACTTTCGATCCTCGGTGGTTTGGACAAAATCAACATATTCCAGCCTGACAGAAGATAAATAGCTTTCCCAACCAAAACAATAGACTACCTTCACTCACTTATATACGCAAGTTAGCAGGCAGTCCAGCACCTATGGCATAGACCAGCGCAGTTACCACGGCAGTCTACTTCGTTTCCTAAGATTTTTGGTTTCCTGGCCACAGTCATCTGCATTGCCGGACCAGTCATTCTCCAGTCGGATGCGATGAACTCAAAAGCATAGTTCAGACTTGGTTCCGGACCTTCGAGAGGTAGCGCAAGGAATTCTGGAAAGCCCTTCAGGACCTTCTGGAAATTAGAGTCCTTTCCCATCTGTTCCTTGACATATTGCACATTAGCTTCAACCTGCACCCGCACCCGCATGCGAAACAGGCTTGAAATTCCGAAGGTAGCCAATTTGTAGAACATGAGCTCGAATTGCAAGAAAGTCATGTACACTGCGCAGCCTACCACACCCGAGTCAATCTAGGTCTCCCAAAGAGCTACGGCCACTCAACACCTATATCTTCTGTTGGCTCAAAGGCTCACAAAGCCACGTTCCGACGTACACCACTCGTTCCTTCAGCAAAGGTGAGTGAAATACCGCTTCGAGGTCGGGGACTTCGTTCTTCTTGCTACCTCTCCAATATAATTGAGATCCCCAACCGAAGGCACGCTCCACTGCCGTGGTTGCCTCCTCCTCGGTGCAACCAAGCTCCACGACTCTGCACCAGTTGAGAGTGCGCACGTAATCAAAACGCGTATGTTTGCATTGCTTGTCAAGCAAAGCAAGCAAGCAAATGAGTCTCTACTCTTTGAGTAGGGCAACCCCCATTTTGCCCCTGTTCCCGTTACAACAGAGAAGAAGTAAACAAGGCCTGCCTCACTTTACAATCAGTTCCTTACTGCCCGGCAATTCCAACAAGTAGCACAACTGCTGGATGGTCCGACAGCGCGTCGAAAGGACCAAAGGTTTTCCTGCAGCGTCGTTTATGTGAGGCCGTGTATGCTATGTCGTGCTGAAGACGTGTTAAAAACTATTTTCGAAAGCTAGAATAGCAAACACATGCGCTTGTAGAAAGAGGCTTTGCCACTGGAATGGATAACGTGTACACGAGCATCGAAAAAGTGGCCTGTCGAAGTACAGCGACACAATTCTGAAATATCAACCACATTCTGGTTTTTTAAAAGCTCTAGGAATATCACCTGGAAATACATTGATTAAAGTTCGAGAGGTCGTCGTCACTTAAAACCTCAGCTGGCACCGCTGTGAAAAGATCGGAACATACGGACGATGTTGATGTCAGTTGGCGAAAGCGAGACAAGCTCAGGTGTACAACACGGTGTGATACGTGGGCAAGCGCGATAATCCGCATAATTAAAAAAGTAACCCAAGGGGCTTCACATACCCTTGGTTTTTGCTTCCGTAGGAGAATCAGCAGCCCGAACGGACAGTACTTGGCCTGGAGTGCACAACGGCGCCGAAACATGGCAGTGAGCGCAACTCACAGTCGCACGCTCCTTTTTATCGGGGGCTGGATTTGATGCAACGTTACTTGTATGCTTGTAGCACATATGGACGCACGCGTATACAATCGCGATTAAGTCGAGTTCTCTGATGTCTCACAGCGAGATACAAAGAGGGGTAAAATTCAATCCAAAAGGTAAGGCAAAATCGTCCACCGAGCAGGAAACGGCGTCTGATCAATGTAACAGTGGAACCAATATACTGCCTTCTATAATGACGCAAGAGATGCCACGGTATCGACTTACCACGTCTTGTACGTCCAGCGTGTGCGCGAATTGCCCTTGCAGTTGCAATCCTTAACTTTTGCGCACCTGTACCTGCAGCCTGCATATGCTCACGACGCATTAGCCAGAATGGTATAGTATTCGGAAGATAGTTTCCACAGGGTAAAATAAGTTATATGCTGTTAGTCGCTTCCTTCACAACTTTCACAAACCACCGTGTGAGTGGCGCAGAGGTAGTACCTGAAAATGGCTCGATCGTATTGTGTCTGGAGTTTTCCTGCGGAGGTGATTGCAGACTATTGGAGGATGGTAGAAGTTTACCGCGGACATGTCGTCAAGAATAAGAAAGAGTCTTCTATCGGTCTTGAAGGCAACTTGCGACGAATTCTAGTATTTCATGCGTTCCACACAAACGCCCGCGCCCTTACAGCCTGCAAACCGAAACTTCGTGCTCTCGCGTCGGTCCGTCGTGTCTCGTTTGTCTTGCGTTGCTAAAAATGGAGTACTCTGGTTGGTCCACCTCGGATGACACGTCTGCGGACAAGGGTTCTTGTCAAGTCGCCGCTTATTTAAATTTATACATGAAAAAGTAAAATATAAAAATATAAAAATATTCAGAAATATTCAGAAATATTTTAAAATATTTATATGAATAATAATGAGTATGCTGCCGCGGCGCAGTTCGCGCCGCAGTGATTTCAATGGCCGATCCGCGGCGCATCCTACGGTCATAAATGGAAATATGGAAATGAAAATATGGAAATGGAATGGAAACCAAAGCCGAACAGGCGAGGGCAGGATACACAGCAGAGCGGCGTGTAGCATGGCCCTCATTCCCAACGTTTCACCGTCTCGCTTGCCTAACCTTGGCGCTTGCGACAGCAGCATCAGTGGCTCTCGCAACGGTAGGAATAATATAGAGATAGGAGCAGCGAGCTATTCGCGCCAAGGCTAAGCTATTGCTTGGCTTGGCTTGGCTTGAAGAGCAGCGGGAGGAACGCTCATGTGTATGCCAGAATTCCTGAGACCTGGAGTGACAGTTAACAGTGGATGCCAGAATTCCTGCGACCTGGTGATCAAGGCCACGAGAAGGCCACGCACTGAAAAAATCCCACTTGCCTTTGGAGCTTTCATATTGAGAATCAGTCGATCTCCCCACAAAAATAGGATGTTCCCACCCTTACCACCAGCTAGCTGCAGACCCGGCAGCCTGCGGCGAAGGGTAGGCGAAAAACAGTGGGTGGTCTGCACGTGGACTGTGGAGCTTTCAGCATCCTGTGCGATCCTGTGTAGCCGGGTGTAACGGAGCGTGTTGTACCCCCGAGAGCTATTTCTTTTCGCAATTTCCGAGTAAATTTGTTGGGAAAACATTCACACCACGTGACGTACAGTGTCCATGGGCTGTCGCTTTTCGGAACTCAAAGATGACAACACGTTTTTGTGACCAATCAGGAAGGCCCTTACGGTCGTGTTATATGGGAGCAGCGCGTTCAGAGATGGCTTTCTCGGGCGGGACTTCGATTCCTCGGGTTTAATCACCGCTGCTCCTCCCTCTAACCCTTTGGATTCTTTCCTGTTCGCAGACTGGGCTGGAGAGCTAGTTTTAGCTCTCTCCACTATTCGGACCTGCCTGAGCTGTGTTTTCAGCGGTCCCTTTCGTTTCCTCTGCTGTGCCTTTTTTCAAAGGATGGACGTGACTTTTTCGGCGCCGAGGGATCCTTCGATGGGTCCAAACAGCTTGCTCCACTCCGTGGGTTGGCCTGCTTCTATTGAACACTTGCGCGCTGTTTCAGTTTTTTACCTAGGTCCGGTGTAGCACCACGCGGGTTTCTGTGAGTCCGGAATCGTAAGTATTGGGCTCATCCGGCTCAGCATGCGTTTAATTCCCGACTGTTTCTGAGGGGATAAGCGGGATTCTGTGGTGACGACTGCCACAGGTGAGGTGTGAGGTGCTCTTGTGATGAGCACAAGCAACCGGGTGAGAAAGCAGCATTGTGGGAGAGAATGAATATGCCGTCTCGCCCTACTGCGCAACGGGCAGGCAAATGATTCAGATCCCACTGACTGATGCGAACGCAGCACGCATTCAGGGAACGCTGCGCTCAAGAAGGAGTGCAGAGCCATATCGGCATTTTGAGGGACTGTAGTCTGAGGAACGGGGCTCTTCCCTCTCAGCTTGGGTTCAACTCCCAACAGTTCCGGGGGAGGAGGATTATTGACAGGTGGGGCGCGAGAGGCCTGCTTATTGACAGGTGGGGCGGGGGAGCCTCAATCACTGACAAGTGGGGCAGGACCCAACAGGTAAGTAGGCATATTCTGCTTGGGATGGAGGGCTGTTTTGTTTCGTGCTCACTAACCTCGATTTGTTGTGGTTGCTTGCAGGGTGGAGGAGCCCAACGGAGTGTGTTTTCAGGAAAGGGCTGAAAAGAATGCTAGATAGAGTGCACACCTCTGGGAAACAATATGCAAGGTTTGCTGCATTAAGCTCTATATAGCATGTGAGATTCTCAACATAATACAATGCACACCAACACTCAACAATTACTGGATGTACAAAGAAATGAAGCACAATGGTAATATGTTTAGCAGGCAGCAGTTGGGCAACATAACGATGAACGGGCAATTAATGCTTAGGTTGCCGTGTTCTGCAGAGTTTTCAAATGGTATGCGAGCGACACAGGCTGCCGTGATGTGCAACGCTTCATGGCATGGCATGACAGCGGCACAAGCTGCTGTGATCTGCAGAGTTTGGTATGGCATGACACCAGCACGGGCTGCCGTGATGTGAAGTGGTTGGCATGGAATTACGGCAGCCTATGTTGCCGTGGTCAACATGGGTTTGGTATGGCATGACTGCAACACAAGCCGCTATGAGTCTGCGGCTTTTGATATGGCGTGACAGCAGCACAGGCTGTTGTGACGTGAACCGATTGGCACGGCATAACCGGTGAAACAAGGTAACAATGCACCTTGATGTGCGTCGCTGCACAGCTCATCCCGATAGGTAAAATGCATGCTGTTTTGCATTTCTGCACAGCCCAGCCCAACACTCCACATGCATCCTGCTGTGCATCCCCGCACAACCCAGCCCAGCACTTCAGATGCATTCTGATGCGCATCCCTGCGCAGCTCATCCCAGTAGTTCAGATCCATCCTGATACGCATCCCTACGCAGCCGAGTCCCAGCACTTTAGATGCATCCTGATGTTCGTCTCTGCATAGCTCATCCCAATACGTGAAATGCACCCGGATGCGCATCCCTACACAGCCTTGCCCCAACACTTCAGATACATCCTGATGCGCCTCCCCGTACAACCTTGCCCCAACACTTCAGATGCATCCCTATGTGCCTCCCCGTACAGCCCAACCCCAACACTTCAGATGCATCTTGATGCGCATCCCTACACAACCCAGCCTCAACACTTCAAATGCATTGTGATGTGCCTCCCGGAACGGCTCATCGCAATAGGTGAAATGCAGCCTGATGTGCATCCCTGCACAGCCCAACCCCAACACTTCAGGCACATCCTGATGTGCCTCCCCGTGCAGCCCAACCCCAACACTTCAGATGCGTTCTGATGCGCCTCCCTGCATAGCTCATCCCAATAGTTCAGATGCATTATGACGTGCCTCCCTGCACAGCTCATTCCAATAGTTCGGATGCATTATGAGGTGCCTCCCTGCACAGCTCATCCCAATAGTTCGGATGCATTATGGCGTGCCTCCATGCCACGACTCACATTCAATAGTTAGGATGCATTATGGTGCCTCCTGCATAAGCTCATCCCCAGTTCGGATGCATTATGAGGGTGCCTCTGCACCAGCTCATTCCCAATAGTTCGGACCACATTATGGGGTGCCTCCCACATGGCTCAACATTCCAATAGTTCGGATCGTACTGAGGTGCCTCCACCTTACGGCTCATTCCAATAGTTCAGATGCATTATGAGGTGCCTCCCTGCACAGCTTAGCCCGACACTTCACATGCATTCTGATGTGCATCCCTGCAGAGGTCATCCCAATAGTTCAGATGCGTTGTGGTGTGCATCCCTGTAGAGGTCATCCTGATAGTTCAGATGCATCCTGATGTGCATCCCTGCACAGCTCATTCCCGTAGTTCACATGCATTTTGGTGTGCATCCCTGCAAAGCTCATTCCAGTAGTTCAGATCCATTCTGATGTGCATCCCGACGCAGCCCAGACCAAACACTTCAGATGCATCCTGATGTGCATCTCTACGCAACCCAACCCAACACTTTAGATCCATCCTGATGTGCATCCCTGCACAGCTTATCCAAATACTTCAGATGCATTCTGACGTGCCTCCCTGTACAACCTATCCAAATAGGTCAGATCCGTCCCGATGCGCATCCCGACACAGCCCAACCCCAACACTTCAGATGCATCCTGATGTGCCTCCCCGTACAGCCCAGCCCCAACACTTCAGACGCATCCTGATGCGCATCCACACACAGCGCAGCTCAACACTTCAGGTGCATTCTGCTGTGTCTCCCCGCACAGCACAACTCAACACTTAAGATGCATCCTGATGTGCATCCTTGCGCAGCTCATCCCAATAGGTAAAATGCACCCTGATGCGCATCCCTACACAGCCCAAACCCAGCACTTCAGATGCATCCTGATGTGCCTCCCCGTACAGCCCAGCCCGACACTTCATCAAATGCATCCCGATGTGCCTCCCGGTACCGCCCAACCCCAGACGCATCTTGATGCGCATCCCTACACAGCTTAGCTCAACACTTCAGATGCATCCTGATGTGCATGCTTGCACAGCTCATCTCAATAGGTGAAATGCACCCTGATGCGCATCCGTACGCACCCCAACTCGACAGTTCAGGTACATTCTGATGTGCCTCCCAGCAGAGCCTAGCTCAACAGCTCAGATGCATTCCGATGTGCCTCCTTGCAAAGCCTAGATCAACATTTCAGATGCATCCTGATGTGCCTCCCTGCACAACCCAGCTCAGCAGTTCAGCTGCATTCCGATGTGCCTCCCTGCAGAGCCTAGCTCAACAGTCCAGATACGGCATCCTGATGTGCCTCCCTGCAGAGCCCATTTCAACCGGTCAGATGCATCCTGATGTGCCTCCGTGCACGGCTCATCCCAATAGGCGATGTGATTGCGTGTTGTGCGTCTGACCGTGTGCAGGAGAAAGACGCTCGCCTTGGTTGCGAGGATGAGCAGCCGACCGAGCTACCAGCGCTCACAGATACATGAAACCGAGACTCGGGTTCGAGTCACTAGATGCCTAGGAAAGTAGCCTGTTCTTGAAGCCCCAAGTGAGCCGGCCACGGGCATGAGCCTGTGGCCCTTGTTATTTATCAACGGTAACTATTATTTTGGTATCGCATCCTTTTGTGATTTTGCGTCGCTTCGGACTAGTGGGATCCCCACCCATCACTTGTGAGTGTAAGGGTTGGACCGGGGCCCCTGACTGCGCCCTTCTAGGCGGACCGCAGGCTCGGTGGAGCAACTACTGCCCCGCCGTTTCAGCGGCGTGGAGCATGGCACATGGCGATCAGCGCTCACAAATACATTCGAGATAATACCGAGACTCGGGTTCGAGTCACTAGATGCCTAGGAAAGTAGCCTGTTCTTGAAGCCCCAAGTGGGCCGGCCACGGGCATGAACCTGCGGCCCTTGTTATGTATTATCAGTAACTATTATTTTGGTTCACAACGCATCTGAACTATCAGGATGACCTCTACAGGGATGCACACCACAACGCATCTGAACTATTGGGATGACCTCTGCAGGGATGCACATCAGAATGCATGTGAAGTGTCGGGCTAAGCTGTGCAGGGAGGCACCTCATAATGTATCTGAACTATTGGAATGAGCTGTGCAGGGAGGCACCTCATAATGCATCCGAACTATTGGAATGAGCATGCGGGGAGGCACGTCATAATGCATCCGAACTATTGGAATGAGCTGTGCAGGAGGCACCTCATAATGCATCCGAACTATTGGAATGAGCTGTGCAGGGAGGCACCTCATAATGCATCCGAACTATTGAATGAGCTATGCGGAGGCACCTCGAAATGCATCCGAACTATTGGGATGAGCGGTGCGGAGGCACCTCATAATGCATCCGAACTATTGGAATGAGTGTGCATGGAGGCACGTCATAATGCATCCGAACTATTGGGATGAGCTGTGCAGGGAGGCACCTCATAATGCATCCGAACTATTGGAATGAGCTGTGCAGGGAGGCACGTCATAATGCATCTGAACTATTGGGATGAGCTATGCAGGGAGGCGCATCAGAACGCATCTGAAGTGTTGGGGTTGGGCTGCACGGGGAGGCACATCAGGATGTGCTTGAAGTGTTGGGGTTGGGCTGTGCAGGGATGCACATCAGGCTGCATTTCACCTATTGCGATGAGCCGTTCCGGGAGGCACATCACAATGCATTTGAAGTGTTGAGGCTGGGTTGTGTAGGGATGCGCATCAAGATGCATCTGAAGTGTTGGGGTTGGGCTGTACGGGGAGGCACATAGGGATGCATCTGAAGTGTTGGGGCAAGGTTGTACGGGGAGGCGCATCAGGATGTATCTGAAGTGTTGGGGCAAGGCTGTGTAGGGATGCGCATCCGGGTGCATTTCACGTATTGGGATGAGCTATGCAGAGACGAACATCAGGATGCATCTAAAGTGCTGGGACTCGGCTGCGTAGGGATGCGTATCAGGATGGATCTGAACTACTGGGATGAGCTGCGCAGGGATGCGCATCAGAATGCATCTGAAGTGCTGGGCTGGGTTGTGCGGGGATGCACAGCAGGATGCATGTGGAGTGTTGGGCTGGGCTGTGCAGAAATGCAAAACAGCATGCATTTTACCTATCGGGATGAGCTGTGCAGCGACGCACATCAAGGTGCATTGTTACCTTGTTTCACCGGTTATGCCGTGCCAATCGGTTCACGTCACAACAGCCTGTGCTGCTGTCACGCCATATCAAAAGCCGCAGACTCATAGCGGCTTGTGTTGCAGTCATGCCATACCAAACCCATGTTGACCACGGCAACATAGGCTGCCGTCATTCCATGCCAACCACTTCACATCACGGCAGCCCGTGCTGGTGTCATGCCATACCAAACTCTGCAGATCACAGCAGCCTGTGCCGCTGTCATGCCATGCCATGAAGCGTTGCACATCACGGCAGCCTGTGTCGCTCGCATACCATTTGAAAACTCTGCAGAACACGGCAACCTAAGCATTAATTGCCCGTTCATCGTTATGTTGCCCAACTGCTGCCTGCTAAACATATTACCATTGTGCTTCATTTCTTTGTACATCCAGTAATTGTTGAGTGTTGGTGTGCATTGTATTATGTTGAGAATCTCACATGCTATATAGAGCTTAATGCAGCAAACCTTGCATATTGTTTCCCAGAGGTGTGCACTCTATCTAGCATTCTTTTCAGCCCTTTCCTGAAAACACACTCCGTTGGGCTCCTCCACCCTGCAAGCCTTGCAACCACAACAAATCGAGGTTAGTGAGCACGAAACAAAACAGCCCTCCATCCCAAGCAGAATATGCCTACTTACCTGTTGGGTCCTGCCCCACTTGTCAGTGATTGAGGCTCCCCCGCCCCACCTGTCAATAAGCAGGCCTCTCGCGCCCCACCTATCAATAATCCTCCCCCAGGCTTTGGGAGTTGAACCCAAGCTGAGAGGGAAGAGCCCCGTTCCTCAGACTACAGTCCCTCAAAATGCCGATATGGCTCTGCACTCCTTCTTGAGCGCAGCGTTCCCTGAATGCGTGTTGCGTTCGCATCAGTCAGTGGGATCTAAAATCATTTGCCTGCCCGTTGCGCAGTAGGGCGAGACGGCATATTCATTCTCTCCCACAATGCTGCTTTCTCACCCGGTTGCTTGTGCTCATCACAAGAGCACCTCACACCTCACCTGTGGCAGTCGTCACCACAGAATCCCGCTTATCCCCTCAGAAACAGTCGGGAATTAAACGCATGCTGAGCCGGATGAGCCCAATACTTACGATTCCGGACTCACAGAAACCCGCGTGGTGCTACACCGGACCTAGGTAAAAAACTGAAACAGCGCGCAAGTGTTCAATAGAAGCAGGCCAACCCACGGAGTGGAGCAAGCTGTTTGGACCCATCGAAGGATCCCTCGGCGCCGAAAAAGTCACGTCCATCCTTTGAAAAAAGGCACAGCAGAGGAAACGAAAGGGACCGCTGAAAACACAGCTCAGGCAGGTCCGAATAGTGGAGAGAGCTAAAACTAGCTCTCCAGCCCAGTCTGCGAACAGGAAAGAATCCAAAGGGTTAGAGGGAGGAGCAGCGGTGATTAAACCCGAGGAATCGAAGTCCCGCCAGAGAAAGCCATCTCTGAACGCGCTGCTCCCATATAACACGACCGTAAGGGCCTTCCTGATTGGTCACAAAAACGTGTTGTCATCTCTGAGTTCCGAAAAGCGACAGCCCATGGACACTGTACGTCACGTGGTGTGAATGTTTTCCCAACAAATTTACTCGGAAATTGCGAAAAGAAATAGCTCTCGGAGGTACAACACGCTCCGTTACACCCGGCTACACAGGATCGCACAGGATGCTGAAAGCTCCACAGTCCACGTGCAGACCACCCACTGTTTTTCGCCTACCCTTCGCCGCAGGCTGCCGGGTCTGCAGCTAGCTGGTGGTAAGGGTGGGAACATCCTATTTTTGTGGGGAGATCGACTGATTCTCAATATGAAAGCTCCAAAGGCAAGTGGGATTTTTTCAGTGCGTGGCCTTCTCGTGGCCTTGATCACCAGGTCGCAGGAATTCTGGCATCCACTGTTAACTGTCACTCCAGGTCTCAGGAATTCTGGCATACACATGAGCGTTCCTCCCGCTGCTCTTCAAGCCAAGCCAAGCCAAGCAATAGCTTAGCGCGAATAGCTCGCTGCTCCTTATCTCTATATTATTCCTACCGTTGCGAGAGCCACTGATGTTGCTGTCGCAAGCGCCAAGGTTAGGCAAGCGAGACGGTGAAACGTTGGGAATGGGGGCCATGCTACACGCCGCTCTGCTGTGTATCCTGCCCTGTTCGGCTTTGGTTTCCATTCCATTTCCATATTTTCATTTCCATATTTCCATTTATGACCGTAGGATGCGCCGCGGATCGGCCATTGAAATCACTGCGGCGCGAACTGCGCCGCGGCAGCATACTCATGAATAATTTTTAATAATATTTATATGAAAAATATCCTGAGGAGCATAAATGCTAATGACGTGTTCCAGATCAGCTCCCCTGCCTCGCCTGTGCCCCGACGACCCCCCCCGGCTCTCCGGGGGCGCCACCGGGGCGCCTGTACCGCTGCGCCACCTCTGCCTCCATCGCGCTCCACTTGTGGCTTCGATCCAAGGTGCCTGCCGCATCCCACACCTCTCGCACACCCGCACACCCGCTTATTCAAATCGCCCACACAGGCGTTTGACGATGATAACCGAAAATCAGAAAAACGTTTATAACACAGTTGGGGATCATTGAATAATGGATGGTGGAATATCGCGCGCATCGAAACTCGATGATGACGTGATATTACGTAATAAGATATGATGACGTGATATTATGTAAAATCATATGCGAAATATTAAAATAAAGGTTAATGCCTTCAGGATTAATAAAAGGCAATTCACAACTTCGCTGGAATAGGAATCATACACCTATATATGGAATCTTCGGCGTGACGCAAGACGGCGTCTGTCACACTATTCTATTATTGTGAAGCCCGCAAAGCTCCCCGAATGAATGTTAGTGACACTGTCATCAAAGACGCCTGTATGAGCTGCAACAGGAATTATATAATCTGTGGGAAGCGGGATCCGCGTCATTCACACTATTCTTTTAGCATTCCATTTACATTGCGAAGCCCGCAAAGCTCCCAGAATGAAAGTTGGTGACACCATCATAAAAAACGCCCGTCTGGGCTGCAACAGAAATTATACATACATACATACATACATATCCTTCTGCGGGCGCTAAACGTCGTCGGCCTGTCACACTATGCTATATTTAGATTGCGAAGCCCGCGATGCCGCAAAGCTCACATATAAATGAAAGTTGGTGACACTATCATCGCAAAGACGCCGATGTGGATGTGGGCTGCAACAGAAATTATACACACCAATGGCGCGACGCGAAATACTCTGCCAGCTCTTTCAAAATCGATCATCACGTTAGATCGGCCATCACCTTCAAAACTTGAAATTCGAAACTTGTGCTAGAAACAGTTGAAACAGGCAGTGGGGATCCGCAGCCGACGGTGAACAAACGGATCACTAGACTCGTATAGAAGGACATAAATACTGAGTCTAGGTCACTAGCTGTACACCGAGAATGACACACTGGATATGACAACTGACTGAACAAACTAGTCAGGCTGTCATTTCCAGCACACCACCTCATTTGAGGTGCACAGCTTGTGACAACACACCACCCTAGCTACTAGAGTTTACTAAAAGAAATGTAAGTTGTCAACTCTAGGAGCTAGCTAGGTCTCAAGATGTGGTTGAGTGCCAAAGCATAAAGTACATGCTAGGATGAGCTGTGAGCAACGAGATAAAAAATAATAATACGTCTCCGATCACAAATTTTCTTTGCCTGCAAGTGGCTGGGTAACGCACGTAAGAAACCGCCGGTCTGCATGTTGGATTAGGCAGCTAAAATTAAGAAAACCCTGCCGGTCGATGTAGCGTTGTCGTCTCTGCACTCTGAAAAGGGATCTCCGCCCATGGATTACGTGCCATAAAAAAAACAAACGCTGCTCGCAAGTGGCTAGGATAGTAAAATAAGATGCCAAAATGAACATCCAATCTCAACTACAGCAAGTGGCTGGCCCTCAAGTAACGCCCCGCCGGTCAATGAAAAGAAATCAATAATCATCGGAGTAGTACTCGTCGTCAACATACTCGTCAAAATGCTCAGCGAACTCCTCTGACGCACCACCATACTCGTGAGAGTCGTAAGCCCCTGCGTCCCAGGCTGCCCACTCCTCTTGGGTGTAACCATCATCGTGCTCTTCTCCTTCTATCAGCGAAAGCTGCTTCCGGAAAATTATCGTTTTCGAAATGCTCTTCTGCGTGCTCTGGGAGAGGCACCACAAGAGAATTATCTACATCATCGGAATAGATTTGCGGTAAAAAGTCCTCCCCAAGTGGGGGCTCCAAAACTCCGCCATAAGAATGTGGTTGGGAACCTGTGCCCAACTCGAATTCTTGTTCCAGTCGATCGTTCGAAAAATGCGGAGCGGCCAAGTGGCCATAGTGCTCCTCCTCTACCTCACAACTGTCGTCAGAATCGTCGTAATACCCAAGTGGGTAGTCCGATTCATCTTCCTCTTCACTACTGTCAAAAACATCAAACCGTCGCTGACCAGAGCCCATATAATCAGGCGTAGGATGGTGGTGGTGATGATAGTGAACTTCTGTGCCTGCAGGAGGGGCCTGCCGCACAGTGTCGCTCGTCCTAGGGGAAATAGACGAGGGTCTAGTAGTAGTAACTTGAGATGCAACTGACCTGATGCTCGGAATCGCGCTCTGATCGCCAACGCCCATGTCGCAAAAAGAAACTGTCGAAAATACGGAATCCACAACAGTCCCAGACCTGCCGGTCTGAGCACCACCTACTACAGTGCTACTACTGTCTGAAACGATAATCTGCAAAGTAACAGGTGGAGAAACCGCCGATGAATCTGCCAAAATCTCCGAGCTCCGAAAATGCAAAAGAGCGCGCTCCATAGAGCGAATGAGGCCAACCGTGCGCGCGCGGTTGAGCGAATCCAAACTCAGCAGCTTGCCATCAATAGTTGCTAAAAGAGCCATGAGCTCCTCACTCGAAGAAATCTGCTGTGACTCCATCATCAAAGAAAATGGGATCCAATAATGAAATAACGTAACAAAAATCGTAGGAGTCCACCTCGTCGTAACTGCCCAAAGCCGAAACTAACTGCTTCCAGAAAACCGTAGAAACCCAATTTGAGCGCGCCACAAGGCGTGGACGCACCCTCTCGAAAGAGATGACGACAAATAATAAAATTTCTACGCTAAAATCACAACACGCAAGCGTGAAGTGGGACCATAACCTGCTAGAAACAGTTGAAACAGGCAGTGGGGATCCGCAGCCGACGGTGAACAAACGGATCACTAGACTCGTATAGAAGGACATAAATACTGAGTCTATGTCACTAGCTATACACCGAGAATGACACACTGGATATGACACCTGGCTGAACAAACTAGTCAGGCTGTCATTTCCAGCAACTTGAAACTTACATATGAAATCGGTGGTGGGAAAAAGTGAACTAATCTTGGTATAAATTCAATGGTGCGGGAAGAGTGTATAGTGAAATTCAGTAGCATACAAGTTCTTAAATTCCTGTATAGTGAAATTCAGTAGCTATGCTACTGTATAGTGAAATTCAGTATCGAGTATAAATACAGTGGTGGGAGGACTGTATATAGTGAAATGATCTGAGTAAAAATTAAGTGGAGGGAAAACTGTATAATTTGTACCTTGGATGGGGAAACGTGAAATACTTGATTATGTTGTAGGTACATCTTGCGCAAACGATTTATACCTTCCGCAGATCGAGTGCAGTCGAGAAGCGGAAAACAGGCTGGGGATCGACGGTAGAGTTCAAAATTAATTTGACTAAATGGACGACAATAAAGGGCGACGTCTATCACAAACATTGTCAAGCACTGCTCAACATTGTCAAGCGGCGCTCGTGGATAGCTAATGAACTGTCGATCTTTGGGTTAGTAGGGGATCAACGCAAGACAAGTTAGTTGTCAAGCACTGCCCTTCTTGACAATGACACGTCGGCGAACAAGTTCGCCAACGTGCGCATTGTCAAGACAAGCAGTGCCAGACAACTACCTCGTGTCACTCGACTGTCTTGCACGTCTGCACGGTCTGCGTCTGCTCCGCAATTGTGCATCGTCCCCAGCAATCATAAATCAATCGGATGGATCACCATCGGCAGTTTTACACAGCAGCATTTCACCAAATCACCAAATCACCAATTCACCAGATCACCACACCACGTTTCGTTCAATATCGTCGCACGATGATGGGATAAAATGTTTATGTCGTCATCGAACGATCCGATTTCCTGTTTACTGATTACTCTGGAGTCTAGTCCTCAAACCTTTCCGCAAAATTCTAATTTAATTACTCGTAGTGATGACTGTATCAAAACACGGTCTATGACGCTTCATATGTGTGTGTGTGTATCTATATCGGATATTCCGATGTACCTTCATGAACGTGTCCGTAGCGTAGATTCTGATCTTATCACACAGGTGTATAAATTGGTAATGCCACTTGTCAGCGAAGCATCCCAGCTGAGGGATTTCTAATTATTGATTTAATCGTATCGAAGCACAAGTAATCACTGCTATTCATATACCCCATTCGCACAAGCACACGCTCACAACTCGCTTCCTGTATCGCAAATGCCACACTTGCATATCGTGATGCCATTTGCGCATTTGCTTGAATATATTTGCTTGATTATCATGATTGACATTTTATACTCGCATGGTAGTGCAAATGGCCGAATTTAAATGTGTATCGTCTCCATTCGCATGGCGTCTTGGCAGATATCCCGTTGGATGCATCCCAACCGACACGCAGGCTCGACAGTTGCGATACAAGGAAGCGAGTTGTGGGCAGATATATTTCATAATTGCACCATGCGTGTTTGACATGCAGACGATGTAGAAAGGAGCCCGCTAGATTTCATCGCGGCATGTGAGCACGCCGTCTGCAAATATAAATGTCTATTAAAAGGAAGCACGTTGTGTCACTTGCGTGTTTTTATAATTGTAGTATGCATGCGCGTCCACACGATGCATATACTAGAATGTCCTAGTGACACAGTGAAAACGCTGAACGCCGTAGGGTTTGAGCGAGGCAATCGGGTATATCAAAAGATAGAAATGAATACACGACTCTCAGGCTATCTAAGCTCTGAGGCCGTCACTAGGCAATCATATCGTGTGTCACAGTCTAAGCTACCGAAGTCGAACTACTGAGTACAGGTAGGAAGTCACTGTACTGTCACTGTCACTGTCATACGTCATACGTGATACTGAACTACTGAATCTCAGCACACCACCTCGGCTGAGGTGGCACAAGAATGTGAAACAGGTAGCTAATGCAAACTAAGAGGTCCCCGTCCACGGATCAGAACAACATCAACCAAAGGGCCGACCTGCCGCCATCCCCGCTTCCGGCTAACCCTCTAAACCGAATGCTAAAGTACTAGTATATGCATGCCAACTAGGTGGACTGCCACAAGGATATGAAAATAGTAACTGGTCTCTGCCAGATCTCGCTCCCCGATAGATACTCTCATCTGATGCTGCTCAGCTCGACGGTCAACCAGTACTCGAGGTCATAGAAGATGTCAAAGAGGTACAGGATGTAGTCAAAGGCCAGAATCCAGTCAGATGTGCTTAAGGTCAGAGTAGAGCTGTCGGTGTCTAAGGTCTCATAGGGCAGGTCATAGGTACCAGTCTGTCCACGAACACAAAGTCCAGTCCAGAAGGGCACCACGTCAAAGGGCATCAATCCAGTCAGACCAGAAAGACCCCTTGCCCGACCGCTGCCGGCTCATAGGCCTGCAGCTCAGCCGGACAGAGGACCAGAGAACCTAGGAGTCACCCGCACCACTGGGGTGCGGGCGGATCACGTCCATGAAGGACTCGATCATGCTGATGATCACCCGCACCTTGTCCTTGAGTCCAGGAAGAGGTTTGGTGAAGATATCAGCCAGGTTGAGTAAAGTGTTGATGTAAACAGGCACTAGGTACCCAGCACACACCCACCCCCGAAAGCAGTGAAAACGGATCAACACATGCTTAATCTTGGTGGATAGCATGACATTCCTCAGAATGGAGGAGGCCGCCTGGTTGTCAATCATGACAGCCACCGGGAGCTCCAGCCTGGGAATGAAGGGTCCAGAGGTACCATACATGCCAGACCGCTGAGAGTGGTACTCCCGCGGACCGTCCTCATAGCCCGTGCCATCATATGGTACTGGCACGGCGTGAGGCAGGGCATACAGGCTGCTGTCAGGAACAGGCTCAGCCTCCCGGTAGTGTAGGGGGGAGGCGGGGCCCATCTGACCATGACCCATAGCATGATTCTCGAAGAACGTGGCCGCCCTCTGCATCCAAGAAGTGTCAGCTGCAGGGAAGGCCGTAGACAGAGCCAGAGCAGACACACCCGGCTCCTGCTGCGTAATTCTGATAAAGCCGAACATCTCCACAATCATATGGATAGCAGACATGGCCCGCTGCCCAACCACAGAGGCGGCCACATACTCAGATCCAGTGGAGGACATCTCAGCATCAGTCTGGCGGGCACATACCCAATGAAGGACCATGCCGTTGAGGAATACAATGCCTCCCGAGTAGGAGAGACACCCGTTGAGTTTGTCACGAGCATGGTCAGCATCCGAATACACCTGTATTGTGAGCACAGAAAGCGGTGCACTGGGGTAAGCATAACGGATACGGTAGTGCCGTGTGAAGTACAGATACTGAGCCACTCTCTGAAGTGCCTCCCAGGCCTGAGCCGAGGGGCATGAGGAGAACTGTGCCAGATATATGACCGAGTAATAGATATCTGGCCTGGTGCACCGTGCAATCCACAGCAGGGACCCAAGCAGTGAGAGATACGGGGTGACAAGGGTGAGATCAGGGTGCTCCGGCTTCTGGATAATGAGGTTCACATCCATCGGATTGTGATAGGTTTTGGCCGGAAGCTTGAACTTGGACATGAGCTCCTTGATCTGCCTGGTTTGGGACAATGCAATGCCCCACCGATCATAGTCAACCGCAAGCTGCAGGACGGCTGTCATACGGCCAAGATTCTTGCTCTTGAATGCCGCCTGGAAAGCTGCCCAGAAAGCCTGGTGGAAGGCATCATCACATGTCAGCCCGAAGTCATCCACGTAGACAGCCACGAAGGCCACGAACACAGAGGTCACAATATAGTATAGGCACGGGTCATATGTGGACTGGGTGAAGTGCATTCCCTGATAGGTGAAGGACTTCATGAATTTGTTGGCCAGCTTCTGCCAGGAAGCACCAGCCGTCCGTAGCCCGTAGAGAGCATAGAGCAGCTTGGCATAGCCATATCTGCCCTTATACATATACCCAGAGGGGAACCGCACATATATAGGAACCTCCAGACGGGCATGAACAAAGGCCTGACTGACGTCAAAGTGATAGACCATAACCCCCATACCAGCAAAGATAATAGACAGGATGAAGAGAAGGCGGAAGGTGGGCAGGTCTGCTACCGTGCATGCGGTCTCAGCTTGGGTGTAGCCCCAGTGCCATGTGGCAGCCACGGCCATCCGAGCTTTATGAATTTGGACGGGCGGTAGACCATCCCGTGGCTTCCAGGGCTTATTCAGCACAAAGATGGTGCTGGTGGCGATCTCACCGTCGGGTAGCACCTCCACCGGTTCTATCTTACCCTGGTCAATCAGAGGCTGCACCTCCCCACCGGTAATAGCCTCCTCCCACTGAGCCCCATCAGGCATAGACAGTGCCTGGCGGTACCCACCCGGCAGTGGCAGATCAGGAGCTGCAGTGTGGTACAGGCGCTCGGCGAGGTCAGCAGAGATATGACTGAAGCTGAGTGTGCCGCTGGCTGGCAATGTACCGACCGTGTCCTCTGGTGGGACCACATAGTGCGGAAGGAGCCACTGGTCCTGCTCCGGGTGGTCGGAGAAGGGAAGGTGGCAAGCACTGTGGGTATCAGGGAACACCACCAGACTGGCACGGAGGTCCATGGCATAGGCACGTGGGGCAGTCACATCACCGTAGGCCATAGGCCGGAAGAGCACCCCATAGGACCTGGACCGCCTCATGTCCGTGGACACAATGAGTGCCGGATACAGCGGATCACCGCGGGCCTCCTGAGCCTTAGCCAGAGTCCAGAGCGGGTAGTGTTGATTGACACAGTCAATGACCCTGCGGCGGTCCAGCCAGTGGACCAAGTCAAACCAAGCAGTGCCTGCAGGGTCCGCCATGACATACTGCTGGGCGGTGGTCCAGAAAGTGTCTGCTGAACCAGTGTCAAGCAACTGCACGGTGGCATAGGTCTCACCGTCCCGGGTGTCATAATAGGCAGCCACGGAATGGACTGTCACCACCATGTCAGTGGTGTAGTCCTCCACGGCTCCGGCCTGTCACTGGGCACGGGTGCGGAGTGCTGCTCGTCGGGAGCGGGGGCAGGGAACGATGACATCACCTGCCCGAACTCTGAGTAGTTTCTGATGAAGTCTGGCCGGCCTTCGGAGACAACCCTTGTTTCTCTCCAGGTCCAGTACCTTGTAGGCCGAGGACCTGAGGCTGATGCCCACAAACCGCCCCTGCCAGGCCCGGGGGGTCCGCTTCTTGGAGACCCCCGGATGGCGGGCCCGCATCTGCTGAGCATCCATGGCCACAGTGCACAGGGTGCCGAATATCTCGATACGGGAGTAGGTAAAGTGATAGCCCATAAGGTGATAGAATGGCACCACGGCGTCCCGCCCATGAGGCAGGATATCCCATAGCAGGCAGGCATGACTGTCCGCAAGAGGCCAGTAGGTGAGGTCCATACCGGCTGTCTCCAGGAGAGCACGGGAGACCGACGAGATCTTACCAATCACATATTCAGCCATGAAGTTCTGCCAGTGCAGGGTGGGTGACGACTGCAGGTGTTTGATGCCATGGTGTTTGTACAGAGCCTGTGCTGCAGGGTCACACAGCTCCGGGGCACAGTCAGTGCGGAGAACCAGGCCAGTGCATGCAAAGCCGTGATGAACAACATCTGCCAGGAACTGAGCCAGGATGAAGCTGTATGCCGACTTCTCAGCAGAGAAGTAGCAAAGTGTAAACCTCACAGTGAACTCCACAAAGGTCCAGCGGTACCTCGACCCGTCGTAGCCAATAGGCGTGATCGGGCCTGTAGCATCAGCAGCCCACATAGATCCAGGCTTCTGAGCCCTGTATCTGTCAGCCGGAGGGTGCTTCGGACTCGGCTGCACTGTCCGCATACGGGCACACACAGCACAGGCCTCAGCACAGGTCCTGTGAGCCAGCAGCTGCTCCCGAGTAACTGTAGTGCCAGGTCGGGCGATGTCAACACCAAGGTCCATGAGCTGAGCCAGCCTGAGACCATGAGCATGAGCATATGCGGAATGGCACCACCTCTCAGGGGTGAATCTCATGGATGTGTACTGATCACGGTAGATGATAGCCACCGGGAACGGGGTACCAGCAATGAAGACACGGTCCCCCCCGCCCTCCGAGCCAGCCGACTGAAGGGGCCGTCCAGCATAGGTGTGCTCACGACGGTAGCTGAATATGCCCTCTGTGCCAGCTGGGTACACATGTAGCACCTCCCAATGAATAAGGTGCTGCCTGAATGTACTGAGGTGTGACTGGGGAATCAAGAAGAGGAATACCGTGTGCTCGGGGTCGGTTGCAAAGTCCCGGTTGGCCTTCTTGAGCATCCGCTCACAGGTGAGTCTGTCAAAGGGCGGGTTGCCATATACATAGGCACCGGCCCAGAGGTGACCCCAGCAGGAATCAGACAGTGAATACCTGACTGGGCAGGTCTGGTTGTTACCCACGCCGGGGGGGAGGTCGTCTCCGAAGAGGGAGATGTCAAAGTTGTGTTCCCCGGTCTTGGCCAGGGCAGCAGGCGAGCCCTTCAGGAAAGCCCACTTGGCATACTCTGAGCGTGCCCACATCCAGTCACAGATCTCACCGGTGCGGACACGTGAGACAGTCTGGGTGAGGGCACTGGCTGCCCCCTCAGGGACCTCCGCCCACATATAGTCTGTGCCAGAGTCAATGATCCGATAGACACGGCCAGTAGGCAGGTGGGTGTAGGTGAGGGATACAAGGTCAGGGGACCCGAAGCCGAGGGATAGCATAACCCGAGAAGACAGCAGAGTGCGGCAGCCGGCCTTATAGTGTGAGTTTGGGAGAACGAAGTGGTCGATGGCGCCGTCCTGGACACAGACCCCATACAGGTGGAATGTCACAGTAGCATCCGTCCTGTGAGACCCAGCCGTGACCATGGTGAAGGCCACCGTACGGGTGTAGTCCACGTCGGTGCAGGCCGACAGGTCCCCGCACATGACACATGTGGCTCCAGAGTCACACACGATGCCTCTGTCAATCCGGACGGGTGCAGGGACAACACTGGCCAGAGAGCTGAATCCAGAAGCAGCCCACTCCTCGTCGGGCACATGCAACGGAACTGACTCTGCACTGCCATAAACCAGAATACCAGTATAGCCAGCAGGTACCAGAGGGTAAACCACCGTAACTGACCCAAGCTGACCAGACAGTACACCAAGCTCCACAGAAGCATAAGTACCCACAGCATAACCAGAGACCAGACATAAGCCGGTATCACCGGTAGCCAGTCCATCAGCTGAGAAAAGCTGACCAGCAGAACGGCCGACGGACCCCCCTGCTGGCGGGGTAAGCTGACTGACTGACTGACTGACTGACTGTCTGACTGACTGCCGCAGACCCAGAGAATACCCAAACAGTAGTGCCGAGGTACAGAGGGCCAGGCTACAGATAACCAGAATAGCAGTCCAGACCGGTGAGGAGCGGCGAGAGGTACGGGGCTCACCCGCCGGAGGCTGGGTTGTTGAGGGCTGGTGCCCGTCCGTCGGTGACTGGCGGTTGACAAGGTGTCGCCAGGTGCGTGCGGGAGTCCTGGCACCAACGGCAGGAAGACAGGCCGAGATAGCCAGACCCCAGGTGACAGCATGCCAAAGCACCAGAGCCCGTGGGTGCACCTCCAGCACAGCACCGGAGGCACCACCAGACCGCACCGCATCTGCCGTGCCAGAGAATGCTAGAATGCATAGCAGACTCATGTACATGTAGTGACCCGCCCCATAGGGCCTGCGGCCCGGGCCACCCGGACCCCTGGGTCGGGACGGTGGTGCCGTGCTCACCAGCTGCACAGCTCCAGGGAATTCGTTGTTGGTTGTTGTGATTTGCACGTCGGCTGCCGGCACCGCTGGCTGCTGCGGCTCAACACTGAAGTGCTGCATAGACATGGCAGGGTCCGAAGGCTGGTGCACGGCAACATGGAGCTGAGCAGGCGTCATCTCACCGTCGGGTCCGTCCCCATCGCCAGGGTCCTGGTACGAGTTGAAGCGGTTGACTGCGTCATAGTACTGCTCCTCCGAGCGGCCACATGAGTCCCAGATAGCCCACTCCGACTCAGTCCACTGCTCCCCACTGTCAACGGCAGAGTGCGGCACAACGGCAGCCGCCTGGGCCGCGGGGACGTCAAGCGGTGCCTCCCCGAGCTCCAATGAGTAAGTGTACAGGCATGACTCATACACCTCCTCCTCCGGATCGAGGAAAGCCGCATCCAACTCTGACAGGATGTCTGCAATGGGCGTGCCCTCGGGGTGGAACCCCGCCACATGAGCACTCTGCACCCCTCCAGGGCAGTCACGGCGGAAGTGAGGGCCGCCGCAGTCCCAGCACTGGACCGAGTGGCGGCCCTGTGCATCCCGCGTCACCCGCAAGGCAGTCGGTGAACCACCGGATGCAGGCTGCCGCTGCCCCTGAGTCCGCGGCGGAGGGGCATGAGGGGAAGGGTGAGAGCCCTTCCTGTGTCCCTTCATGTTTTGTTGTCGATTCTTTCCACCGCGGGCCGGCCTGGCGCGGGGAGCTGTACCCCTGTCGCCCCCAGACCGGTGAGCACCCTGTCCGGCCGCCTGTGGCTGAGCATCCGGAGTCTGTGGCGGGTGCCTGGGCTCGTCACGCCTGCGGCCACCAACAATGCGAGTCTGCGGGATGCCCGCACGGGCTAGAAGGGCGGCAGAAGGGGACTCCCCAGAGAGAAGCGAGGCCGCCAATGCGGAGACCCCATCCTTCTTCTTCTTCTCCTTAAGCAGCTTCTTCTCCTCTGTTTTCTGTTGGTGGAAGGCTTTTACAGCCAACGTGAACTGCTGAATGCCGAGCGCCCGCTTCTCCCTGCCCTCGGCCGTTTTAGAACTCCACTCCTGTATATCGCGTCCACACGATCGACGATGCATATACTCAGAATAAATGTCTGCATGAATTGCCACTCCGTTTATGCATCATCGATCATCGCAAATATCAGCGCGACGACGCTTCAGGTTTAGGCGCATCCGCAAGCGCAGGCGCATCCGCAAGCGTGTCTGCAAGCATTCACGATATCGGTCGTTTCATAAATGTCACCCATCAGCAGTAGATTTTTCAGATATGGATCTTAGTGAAGCAGAGATGAATGTACCCAGTTAAGTAGACCAATCTACATACGCATGTATTAAATAATTGTGTGAACGCATATTATAATTTTTATAGCGTCTTGCACGTGTGCGATCATATATGATTATGCATATGTTGTACATATCATGCATGTCTGCATGCATGCATCTCGCAACTATTACGTGATTATATTATCATTTCTCAACTCCTCGTAATTTTACCTGGCTTGATATACGTTCTATGTTATACATTATTTTTATTTTATTTTTATTATTATAATATTATAATAATAATAATATTATTATTAGGTTATCATTATTATTATAGCATTAATATATAATAATATATATTATCATAATTACATATATTAATAGATATTATCATTATTACATATATTACTAATAATAATATATGATATTTATGACACATCTGGTTTGGACCAATGAAAACGTGCCACGCAGGCAGCAATTCTGAGCTATATTAGTGATGAAATGCTGATGTGGAAGTGAGGAGGCCACGTGTTCAGAACTTGATTGGTCACAGTGCATTGACGTGTTCCCAATGTTCGGAAGACTCCATTGAATATTGGGGCTGATCAGCCCCAATATTCAAATGGAATCTTCCGAACTTGGGAAAATGCCGATGCCCTATTACCCAGCCCTGAACACGTGGCATTGACGACTTTGACCTGAAATTAGGTCAAAGCCGACAACGCCTGCGAAATGTTGTGTTGTGCTCTGCCTAAAAATGTTCTAATGCGTGTCAGACAAATACATTATGCAAACAGAACATACACGGCAAAAGCATGGCCGGGATCTCCGCGGTGCGCGGTGATGGGCGAGCAAAACCCAAAGCCCCCGGATCCCACACAAGACGTCGGTACGAAAACATACAAGATGAAAACAAACGAATGCGATACACACACGTAAGCGAGTGCATACAAAATGCGGCACACCAGTTGAGCAACAAACACATTGGACGCGTGTGTCACAAGGGGGCATACGTGGATGGCACATGGGGCATATGAAGGGGGATCGGGGAACTAGCGAAAACACACAAGTCATCTGAAAACGTACAGTGACATGAGGGGCACACACACGAAAGTGCATATGAAACTAAAATGGTATGCGAGGATGCAGCGAGGATCTCGTAGGCGAGCGTTGAGCGTGGAGTCGGTCGAAGATGAACACAAGCGGAAAGGGGTCGACTAGTCGAAGGTCATCATGCGGTCGAGCACTTATCCTGCATGTAAGCAAAAATTTAGTCATGCATACACATATCGATGCATACACACTTAACGTCAGTCGCAGAAACATTATGCACAAAGATATTCATAGCAGGCAGGGTCACAGCAGCAAGGTCACAGCAGGAGGTGCACGGGAAGATGCAAACAAGAAATGAGCTTGAAATTGCATCAGACCTCCCCTTTGGGTTAATTTCGAAGTTCGAAGTATCGATCTTAGAAATCCAACTTTCTAGACATTGATTGGCAGTATCTTTTTTACTGTGACAGGCGACTGAAAAGTCGAACGATCTTGGAAATCTGTTTTTGAGTTCCCGATTGGCTAGTATTTTATAATGTGACTCGTGATTGAAAAGACGATCGACTGCGTTGATGACAGACGATCATCGTAGACATCTTCACCGTTCGCTTCGCCGTTCGCTGACGCGACGGTACATATCACCGTGCGCTGACGCGCCGGTTACAAAACAGCCTGAGGTAGGATAGACTGTGATGACATGACATGACATTGACATGACATGCCATGCCATGACAGCGACCGTCGACACTGATGACACACCGATGACGCTGTAAGCAATATTTGAGCAACATATCGCGAGTTGTGATGACGTGACAAAGTCGAGAAATGAGCCGTCGCATACCCCCGCGTCGGAAAATGCATAATGGGTGATAATGACCATTTTTTAAGGTTTATAAAGTCACTAGACCTTGTAAGAGGCAAAATTAGTAAAATTAAATAAATTTCTTTATATTTTGAGATATTTTGGAGATTTTTTTCATCTGAACGGGCTGGAAATCGCTGTTTTGGGGCTGTGTTCGCTTAGCGGGTGGTTGTGGGGTATGTAATACCCATGTTTTGAAGGTCTCCAAACCGCACCACGACTTTATTAATGAACGTCGCAATTTTGGATTTTAGAAAAAAATATCATAAGAGCTAGTATTTACGAAAAAATCTTGGTTTTGAGCACATATGAGGTGCGGAAGGCTTTGGGGTATGGAGTGGAATGAAAAGTACACATGATGAAGTTTCATAGACCACATTGAAACAAAATAATGGTTGAATGCTATTTGTGAAGAACTTTTTCCTACCATGTACAAACAAACAATCACTTGTAGCTGTGTCGTTTTGAGTATTTTTCCAGGCACGCTTGGGGGTATGATATATGTGTGATAGATAATGTTGTGCAAATACTCCCAACCTAGTGCTTTTTTCGAAACTTGTTATGAATGATTTCTTGCAAATTATTCAAGTGTGCAAATTCAGAGTGCATGTGTTACACTAAATGGCTACTATCCCATGGTCCTTGTGGGAGGACCATAATCGATTATGGTCCTCCCACAAGGACCAATGTTGCAAGAATTTAATTGGGCATCGGTTCGGATCTAGAAGGCGCGCCCAATGATTTTTAGTATCAATGGGACATATATTAATTACTTCGATGCTTGGTCCGGCCTGGATCCACCCAATATATCCATGGCGTTCGCATTTGCGACAAGCACCCTCAACTTTTTCAGATTGCATTTTTTTGAAAATTCAAAAAGGCACAAAAAGATACGATATCTTCAATAATTTTTTGGGAATAGTATGTGCAGGCTACACCTGCGTCCATGCGATCATACCGATCTTGTACACATGCCCCCATCATATTTGGGTCATACGTCATGTTGGAGTGCATATATTGGCCATCTCTAATGCTTATTAACAACCGTACACCTTTTTAGTCGGTTTTTTAGCCGGAATGGGATAATCGGTGCAAACATGACCCATTATCCACGATGCCCGCTAGAGTGCATTCACAGTGTGGTAGGAGCGTATGGTGCTTAAACTTTTGAAGTATATCCATAACATGATTTTTTGAAAGCTTAACATAAGCCATATGGGCAAGTATGTGAGCGATGTGCACTCGTTAGCTTGACGCGAAGTGAAAATTAGAAGTGCAAAAATCACAAAATCCTTATTTCACTCGGGAGTGATCACCCGCCACGGTAAACGAGAGCTAGCTCAGATGGCGACTAGAGTGTGGACTATCCAACTAACTTTTCATATTTGGTCATAAACTCAAGGTGATCATGAGCGGCCAACACCGCGCACCATGCAACCGCTAGGACGCTTAAAGACTACGGTCCTTGTGGGAGGACCATTTTTTTTCGACGATTTCGATATAAAACATATCAAAAGCGCACCCTTTAAGCACGCCCCTCTAGCACACGCGTGGACGATCCTGTAGGGGAAATTATTCAATTGACTCATAAATATGATGCCAAAAGCACGTATACGCCTCAAAGATCCATGTGGCACCCATAATAGTCATCGCGCGTTGGTCCTTGTGGGAGGACCATGAATTTGGATAGTAGCCATAAAAATTGGCAAGGCAATTTAAATATGAAGACAAGGCAAACACACAAAAGAGAAAATGATATTTACAATGTGTACAATATGTACAATACGCCTAAGACCTAGGAATGCTAAAATTCTTTAACTCCTCTATGGAGACGCCCGAGGCCCTACCCAAGTCAGAGGTATTCAATGGCTGGGTCTGCTGGAGTTGCTGGAGTTGCTGGAGTTGCTGGAGCTGCTGGAGCTGCTGGAGCTGCTGGAGCTGGGGCTGGAGGAGCATGGGCTGGATCGGCGGCTGAAGGAGCATGGGCTGGGACTGCTGCATTTGCAAAGTCTGGGGAGCTTGCGGCAGAAGGGGTTGCAGCTGCTGGGTCTGCTGGAGCTGCTGGAGCTGCTGGAGCTGCTGGAGCTGGGGCTGGGGAGCTTGCAGCTGCTGGAGCTGGGGCTGGGGAGCTTGCA
>LGRX02012732.1:0-19271 GCA_001247695.2 Cymbomonas tetramitiformis
TGTGTTTTTAGCCAGACCTGCAAAACCAGCCCAGTCGGTAACCTAACTCTTTGCGTTTTTTTGGTCGTAACAGGAGGGGGCTGATCCGACCAAGGAGGATGCTGAAGGGAATACCGCACTTGCACTTGCCAAGTCATTCGAACAGCAAGAGTTGGAGGCTTCCTCACCAGAACGGGTTTCACAAGATGCCGAGCTTCGTAATCCCGCAGCTCAACGCAAGGCGTCTGGTCTGCTTCGTGTTCTTCAAGACAAGGACTTGCAGTTTTGTAACTGCACGGTGCGGTCTCTTGCAACGAGCTCAACTATATACTAGGATTTCGCCAGCACGAACCCTTCTAGGTGGCGATGGTAGTTCAGCTGCTGAAAACGTGTCGTAGATATCAGAGCACGACCGTAGCCTAGCCCTCCCCAAACCTATTACTTACCACTCCGCTCTTTTGTGGGCGCAGGTGCGTGCATGTGCAGCATTGCGCGAGGGCAGAGACCAGGAGGCGCTGGACGCATGCACGGCAGCTTTGGAACTGGCCCCGAAGTGTTCTCGTGCGGTTCCGGCAGCGGATAGAGCTCACCTGCACTATAATCGCGCGCAGGCCGCCAGCCGGCTGAACATGCGCTCCGGTCTGTGCCCGCCTCGCTGATAACCTCCCTGGCGTTCGCCTCTCACCAAGTTGCGTCAACTTCTTCTGTATTGCTTTGTGCGTTTCTGGTTCGTGGTGAGTTCGTTTGTGCGTTTCTGGTTGTGTATTGCTTTCTGCGTTTCTGGAACGTGGCTTGCATGATTTATCTTTCGACGAGTTGCACTTGTCTGAGGGTGCGGGGAGGGCCTGGGCGCTTCAGTTGCGATTGAAGCCTGTGACCAAGCACTTGAGCTCGACCCCATGCACTGTCGAGCTCTGGCTCTTCGAGGCGAGTGTCACAGCGCACTGCTGCAGTACGAAGATGCAGTCAACGTAAGTGATTTCATGGCTGCCCATCTCCATCGCGTCCTCGCTTCTCCCGAATCATGCGCGTGTGCTATTGAGAGGTCCTGATTCCGCGAACGGGTTCACGTTTTCACCGCTTGCTGACTGGTTATTGCGTTGCGCTCAACTTCAGGATTTCATGCGCCTGGCTGAAATAGAGCCAAACGATCCTCTGTGGTACTCGCGGGCAGCCCAGGCTCAGCGCGAAGGCCAATCTTCGCACTACGAGGTCAGTACGGGTGGACCATATGTCGCTTCTTTACAGAGAAGCCTAGCCCCTGCAACCCTACAGGGACAGAAAGATACGTTAATTCATTTCCAGCTAGCATACTGCTGAAGGTAATGACGGCAAGCGGCCTTTTTGTGTGTCGAATGTGTCTTTTGATTTGAAGTGTTGGTTGGGGTGGAAAACGTCTGGCAGCTGCTGGATATTGATACTGGAGCGTCGCCCGACGAAATCAAGAAAGCGTTTCGTGAGCAATGCAAGAAATGGCATCCCGACCGACAAAAAGTGCGGGCAGGATGCAGCTTGCTCGGCTTGGAGTCTGCTTGCGTCTGTGTTTTATGAGTAATTTGAGGAAACTGTAAAATGGCTGCCCGGTTCCTCATCCGCTTGCTCAGCAGTCCGTACTGAGACCGGAGCTTTCGAAAGCTGGGCTTGCCGCTATACCGTGAGCTTGTACGGGATCATTTTCTGTGCTTGGTCCCCTCTATCAGTACCCCCGCAGCGCTTTGTGGAAGAGATTCCCCCGCAGCGCTTCGTGGAAGAGAAACCCCCGCAGCGCTTCGTGGAAGAGATTCTTCGCGCTTCGTGGAAGAGAAACCCCCGCAGCGCTTTTTGGAAGAGAAACCCCCGCAGCGCTTTTTGGAAGAGAAACCCCCGCAGCGCTTTGTGGAAGAGAGTCTCGGGGTTATGTTTTTGTGTCCAGAACGCTGCCCCGGACGATCAGCACCGCGCCACGACACACTTCAAGCGTATCAACGAGGCATATCAGACCCTCGGGGACCCTCAGAAGCGCCTGGTGTACGACCTAGAGCTCGAGAGCAAAGGCATGAAAATCGGCAACTCCATGAACAGGCCCCACCAGCACCAGGCCACTCACAGGCCGCCTCAGAGGAGTTCGGCCACTGAGCATTGGGGAGACCAAATGAGAAGGGATCCTGCGAGTCCTCAACAAAACGCGGGTGTGCCGCCCGCTACCTCCCGCCGGAGAGAGCAGTTGGATAGCATGCTCTTCAACGATTGTTTAGGGTGGACTGGGGCCGGCGGCTTACCTTATGCCCGAACTAAGGAGTTGTCACGACTTTCAGGGCCGCATTTCGAGGACTCGGGAGCTGCATCCTCGGAGGAGCGAGTGGCGGGTGCGGCGGCGGCTGCAGCTCGAAGGTATGCTGCACTGCTGACCACAGCTCTCCTCGTTCGTCGGTTGCAATCTGTGCAAGATCAAGGCCTTTTCAGCCATGTTTGGAAAGAGCTCTTCAATGCTGAAATACCGCGCTATGCCCTTGGGTAGATGGAGAGAGGAGCTCATGCGGGAAATTCGACGCCGCGAGTCGCAGGTTTGGCATCCCCCAACCCCCTCTCGGCTGCAGCAGCGAACTGTCAACCTTGTAGCTTCGACCGCGCAATCTCTTTCACCTAAGCGTTTTCGTCCGTGTTGTTCCGGGTGGTCATCAGGTGGATGCTATGGTGGCCGATCTGAAACGCCGGAGTGAGGAGCTGGGTCGTAAGGCGGAAGCTGCCGGAGCCTCGCAGTCATCCACACGCATCCCAGGCCAAGGCCAGCCTGCAGGCATGCACGGCATGGATCCGCGCTATGCCTCGTCTACAGAAGGCGAGCCCCACGTGGGTGTCAACGGGGTGTGGGGCCACTCAGGTTTCCGCATCCCCGGACCAGCGCCCTTCACCTGGTTTCATCGCAAAGTTGCCCGGGGTTTTGGCACGGCGGCAGGAAGTGACGGGTTTGTGCACAGCGGTCTCTATCAGGAAGGCAGATGTAGATACGAAACCTTGGGCATGGGCACTTAGTCAGAGATAGGCTGGCAGTTGACCGAAAGTGATAAAGACAACGGAGTTGCATAGCACTACAAACAGTTTCGTTATTTCGGGTTTTGCTTCTATCTCTTTCATACCCATTTGCGCCTCTCACATGTCATGTTCATGCTGAAGAAGGCTCCCACACCTTCCTCGCCGCCATGTTCACGTCCTTTCAATTTGTGATGCGGAACTGGTTCAAGCCAAGTTGTGTGCACGGAGACGGTTGGGTAATGGTGGGGCCGCTTCCTTGTGTTGATGTAGGTGCTGAAAGACGGGAACATTGGATGGGACGGGAGGCATACATGGCCGGCAAGGATGGTAGACCTGAAATGAATGATGGTGAAGCGGAGTACACGGGAGGTGGCCAAGGTCCTCAAGTGTGGTGTGGCATATGTGGTAGTACCGAGCACCGCTCTGCAGACTGTGATTGCTGGGCACAGTGGGGTGAGGCGAGCCCCGGTGAAATCTCTGAGGATGCCATTGATGGTCTGACTTCCGAAAGTAGTGAGGAAAGTGATGGAGAGGAAGGCGAGTGGAGGGATATGCCCTCGCCTCCGATGGGGCCATGAAGATGACTTGTGGCCTTCTTTTAGAGACCAGCCAGACAATTTGCTTGAAGTTGGCTTATTTCTGCTGAAGAAGCTTGTATCAGGTATGTCTATTTTATGTTTTGGTATGTAGAAAATATTTCAGATAGGAAGCTGGCAAGTAGACAGCAGTGTGGGGCTTGTCCCATATCCATAAAGACTACAATTTTCCTTGGACACTGCACAATTGTAGGTGTCATTTCAATGGTAGAGTATGCCAAATGGGTCATAGCTGATTTCAATTGTCTCGACCATAATCGTTTGAGTAATTTTACACGGTATTGCAAGTGTGTGGCTTCAAGTTGCTGGAGTCGATTTACATGTTGTTACAAGTATGTAGCTCAAAGAACCTTACTCTATGTTGGGCCCAAGGGGAGGTCCACAGGAGTGAATTTTGAAGTAAGGGATACCCAAAATTTGGGGGTATTTTGGTACTGGGAATATTATGTTATCGATGATTTCAGTTTGATGCGACTTTTAGTTGTGAGAAAACGAAATTCAAACAAATTATGTGGCTGTGTGTGATGCTGATTTGGGGGATGGGAGTTTGATAACATAAATTGTGTGTAATAACAATGAAATATTAATTACATGTTTGTGAGGTGTGCACATGTAGTCCTATTGCATAACAATACGAGTGACATTACATGATTTCGCGTCCGCGCCGGGCGGGGAAGCGGTCGTGTGACAAGGCAGTCACGAGTTCAAACTTCAAAGTAACTTTTCGAAGTTTCAAACTTGAAGTTCTTGGAACTGTGGAGCTGCGCTGGCGGCGTGGTCTTGCTTGCGTGGATTGCGCAGTATGTTGTCGCAAACGCGTGCATACGATGGGACAAACGATAATAGTCCCACATGGTACTCAAGCATATATATATATATATCTGTCTGGCACGGTCTCAACATGCACATAGGTTCGTAATATATCAGTGCATACTCCAGCATAGCAAGTGATCGTAGAGCTACAACAGCAGCAGCTACATTTTTTGAAATTCTGATATTCTGAGATGACATGCAAGGCTCTCATATGCAAGCCCAAATTTCTCACATTCCCCATCTGTAGCTGCTGCCCGCAGTAGCACAGGCCTAAATATGGGCTTGCTCAGCATATTGCGTCGTATCGCCATCTGCCATACACCTGCCCAAGCTGAAGGTAAACATACCAATGCCATCGTCTTCACCACCTTGTAACATTCTGGCTCTCACCAGAGGATTCTTAAATACCAGGACCCACATACATCTGCGGCCGATAGGTCCATGCTCCAGATGTCCAATCACATGTAGACGTCCAGCCTGACTCAATCGTCTGAAATAGCCTGCTCTGCTCTCTGTCATATCTGTCAAATAATAGGAGGGAACATGCACACATGCCACCACACGACTGGCCATGACTGCCAGTGGAAACGCTATATCCAGCGCAGCAAACCAGGGAGACGTTATCACTGCGTCACAGACACCATACTTCTCCTTCCAAATACGATAGTTGCCCGGCTGAAGTGCATCACGCGCCTCAGGCCAGCCCAACTGAGAGTTCCAATCATTGTTCATGAACCTCAAGTGCGACCACTGCTCCATCATCACCTCACTGATGAGTCCAGTCCCCGCCCATGGATCCCACACGCCATCAATGGACTTCCAGTCCACCTCTGTTGCCAAGCGCCTCACCTCTGAAGGCACAGTGATGATAAGCTCTAGGCCCCACTGTAGTGCACTAGCTTCGCGCACCTGGGCCCTCGGCATATGCCTCAGTTCTCCTCGCTTTTCAATTTCTTCTTCGGCCAGAGCAGGCACTAAAGGTGCATTCCTCAGTTGCCTCGCTCTTGTCTTCTGCTCCCGGTACTTCTTGCTCAGCACAGTTCGGTGCCCTTCATTCCAGTGTCCAGGCATGAAGATCCTCACCATCTCAGAGAGCTTGTCCTGCTTGCCCCAGTCCACCTGATCTGGCATGTGGAGGAACAAGTCCTTCTCCTCCTGCAATATATCCCTGGAAGAAAAGGCTTGCCATGGCTGAGACCTGCTTCCCTTCACCACGCGACGAGGACCCACATCTGCTGGCAGCAGGCGCATGTCTGAGGACAACTTCTCGTTCAACTGCTGTTCCTTCATCCCCAGTCTATCCTCCAAAACGCGAGAGGTCTTCGACTCCTGGGTCAGCACCTCGGCGTGAGCAGCTTGCATCCCCGTGCCTGAGCACCTGGGACATAGCCACTCGCCCTCGGGAACCTCTGATAACACTGGGGTGAGGCACCATAGATGATACCCCTTATTGCACGCGTCGCACAACAACATCTCTGCTTCCCCGTCAGCCTTCCTGCACACTTCACATGCAAGCGGATGTTTGCTGGGTACAGCTGCGCTGCAGTCAGATACGGATCCTTGACCTGCAGATGACACGGTGCAATGCTTTGCACTGTGCTCTTCTCCCTGAGTCTGGCGGCGTCCTCGAGCACCACCACACCATCCCGCTGTATCTTCACCAACTTAAGGATGGCTAGCTTGGCAGCTACCTCCATACCACTGCGAGGCTTCTGTCTGATGTACACGAAGTCCCCCACCTTGAACTGATGTGGTTTGGGTTCATACCTACCACCCCTTCTGCCTTCATAAAGTAAGGTATCTCGATGTTGCGCAATCTCAAGACTGCAGCCTGCATGTACCATCAGTCGCCTCACTACCTGAGCTCTCTGCAACAGGTCTTTAACTCTGTGATCCTTGTCATCGTTCACCTCCAAATCGAATTTCAGGTTGGGTGCCTTCTTCAGGTCAGGCGGCACCACAGCCTCCTGAGCAAACAGCAGCGTGAACGGTGCCACTCCCGTAGACTCCTGCCGGGCTGCGTTGTAAATCAGCACCAGTGACCAGAGCAACTCGTCCCACTCATAGTCAAGACCCTTCTCCAAGGCGAACTTCTTGAAACAGAACTTGATGGTGCGTACCACCCGCTCTGTGAGCCCATTGCCCTCTGGTGAGTCCGGTAATGTGACTCTTCTGTCTATCAGACAGTCCCTGCACAACTGCTGAAATGCATCCTCAAATTCCTTACCTCCATCCACCAGGCACTCGGCTGGCGCGCCGAAGACAGCCAGCACATGGTTGCGGAATGCCGCCGCGATGGTGCTCGCCTCCTTATCAGGAATAGGCACACACACTATAAACCTGGTGTAATGTTCAGTCATGATGAGCACTCTGCTGTTGCCCGACCTCGTCACTCTCTTCGAAGGCCAAGCCAAGTCCAACGACCAACGATACATAAACGATTTAATCTCCAAGGGGGGCAAAACTGCCTCCTCCCTGGCATAATGGGTCTTCACCCGTTGGCATGTCTCACATTGCGTGACTACTGCCTCCACGTCCTTCTTAAGGTCAGCCCACTAAGGCGCGGCAATTACCGGTAATTTGAAAAGGGGGTCTGGTATTACCGGTAATTTTACCGGTAATTACCATCCCAGTAATTTACCAAAATAATTACTGCCACTTATTATATATGGAGTCAGGGGTAATTTGAAAAGGTGGTCTGGTATTACTGGTAAAATTACCGGTAATTGCCATCCCAGTAATTTACCAAAAAAATACTGCCGCGCCTTACAGCCCACCATTGTCGCTACCACAGAAGGTGTTGGGTACGCCTAAAAATTCCCCAGTGACCAGTCCTGGCGTGGTATTCTCTCACCAATGCCAGGCGGTCGGCAGGCTTCGGAATCCTTATCTCCTTGCCCGATAGTGTAATCATGTAGATCTCATCGGTAGCCTCGTCCCATCGGTGTCGCGCTGCGCGTCTCTTCACTCGACGAGCTTCACCCCGTCTGGCAGCTCCACACTGCCATTGGATTTCAGCCATCTGAGGCACCATTCATCATCATATATATCCCGATGCTTGTCCCTGCCGGCATGCTGTTCGGCGACACTGGCCACCAACTCTGCAAGTCTGGTGGTGCATGTGAGTCTGGGGAGTCCCATCTCCTTCTCCTCACCAGGCGGGATCCAGGCTGGCACTTCGGTGCACTTCTGTCGAGCTCCACCTTCTCTCATAAAATGGCATATGTGCCTGCGGCTATACTGCTCAACAGTATGATGTTGCCACGGTTTCTTCTTGGCACCCGAGCGCTCCCCCGACGCCCCAAGTCCTCGCACACCCTTTTGCCCCTGTATGTGAGCACATGGTCTGCAACCTCTCCTCCCAGTCGTGGTGACTCATAGTCTTTGCCACCTGCTGAGCATATGCGTTCGAATTTCCAACCCACTTCGCCAGCAAAGCGTGTCTCTGCTGAGGGTCCGACCTCGCATGGTCTGCCCAGTTGTTGTCTACAGCGATAGGCTGTCCTGGGGAATTCTCGCCGCCACCGGAGACTCCTCGCTGTGAGGTAGACCCTTTCTGCTTGCCTCTGCCACCGCCAACAAGAGCTCGATGGCTCTGCGGTCCATAGCCAAGCCCAAAATACTTGCCAACTCCTCGTCACTCAGGCCATCGGCCATGCGTAATTCGCTCGCGCTGTACCCCATGGCTCGCGATTTCTCATCAAGGTTCACCTCTCGGGTTTCCTCCTCTGAGTCCGCACCAGCGCTGCGAACGATAGTGCTAAGCCTCGGCGCTCGAAACACCCTGGATCCCTGCGTCGGCATGATAGTAGGAAGGGCTCTCAACGGCTCCCCTACAGCGTTCACCATGTAGTGAGGCGTTCGATCTGACCTCACCACTGGTCTGGGCTGCCAGCCCTTACATATGATGGATGATACAAACCGGTCTTCCGGCCTCACCACCTTGCTCATCACAGAGCGGAACTGATAGTTCTGAAACAGGTTGCTCCAGTACGCCCTCAATCGGTGAGCATACGAACCTGCCCGCGCTGCGTCAAACGATACTGGCTGACCAATCACGCCAGCGATATAAGGGAACACCTCGTCTCTGATCCTGGTCCCTGGTCTGTGTGCCAATGGAGACACATTCTCCAGAATGTACCCTGCTGGCGGCCGCTGTCTCTGCAACTGCTGCAGAGTAGATAACAATCGCACCACCTCATAGAATAGTTTGCTGTGTCTGCCTGCCAGACCCTTGAGTGTCCCAGCTGGCGAAAAGTCTTGGCAGGGAAATCCACAAACCATGACCCACTGTTGCCCTTGAGGAGCACCCGCTCGAATGAAATCAGCCACAGTGGTGGCACGGAGGTCACTTGGGAGCACTTCCAGCTCCACTGCATCTGGCGAAAGAAGATCCGGGTAACGCCTCACCAGCGCTGCACAACTGGCTCTAGCCACCGCTTGGCTGCTCGCCGATATGTCTTGATACAAATATATCGTCACCTTCATTCCACTGCGGAGCAGTATTTCCAGGCCAGCACAGAGGCATCCACATGGCTCGTAGCATACCACACCTTCTTCACGAGCTCGTGAGAAGAATTGTCCAGCACCCTTGAACAAGGCTACAATTAAGCAATTGCAATATCTTTATGGCAGGAAAGATTGACCAGTATTTTAACAGGTTGAGCAACAGCTCCTCCAAATAATTACTTTAAGCTAGAACAGCCTCCACTGGGCAAGAATTCATGTCTTATACTTTCAAGGCGCGCATTTCATATCTCTGATCGATCTGTCCCATGTCGGCTGGCATATCATCATCTGCCACCTATACAAATTCTAATCAGAGAATCTGCATTTGGACAATCCTAATCAAGACAGTTGATTTCATTGTCCCTTGTTGGCCTTTGCCTTCTTCCTACTGGCTATTACCCGCAGCTTAAGGTGGCTTAAGCCACCTTAACTTAAAGGGCTCATGGGGGCTTCTTCGGCGGTGCTTTCAAAATTTGGAGACCTATGTCGTCAAGATCTTGAGCTGCTCTTTCTGCAGTGTCTTATCAAAAGTTTGATCTGAGTTCATCTTGACCCTCAAAATCTCGGTTGAAGTAGGGTGGGTATTTCCCAATTTTCCTTAAGATGGCTTAAGCCACCTTAAGCTAATTAGCTCACCGGGGGCTTCCTCGAAGACGCTTTCAAAATTTGGAGACCTATGTTGGCAAGATCTCGAGCTGCTCTTTCTGCAGTGTCTTGCCAAAAGTTTGATCCGAGGTCATCTTGACCCTCAAAATCTCGGTTGAAGTAGCATGGGTATGCAAAAACCCGGGAAAATCGCTCAAATTTTACTAAATGTTGCACCCTCTTGGATACTTCCCAAAATTGCTCACCGGGAACTTGGGCTCGCCTAATAGTGCACATAGTGTCTAAAAGAAGACAATGTCGCCGTCATTTTGAGCTAAAAAATCTAGCTTCCGGTACCGATAGCTCCCGTAATAATTGAAAACGTTAAGGTGGCTTAAGCCACCCTAAATCGCTGTTAGGGTGGCTTAAGCCACCCGAAGGGTAATAGCCACTACGAGGCGCCACGTCCTGCACTTCTTCATCATCACTGTCACTGCCTCGGGTACATTCCAAATAAGCTATGTGCTCAGCTGTCCAACAGGCAGGATATTTCCTGGGTTGCCTCTTCGTCCCTTCGGACACCCCAGCATTATTTTCACTCATTGAAGTCAATCCAGTATCTGGCCCAGATTGTTCCTTCGGTTGTACTCGAACAGTCTCCACCACAGAGGCTGGAGCATCCTCAGATATGGCCTCAGACTTCTGCTCGGTGATAGGCGGATCCTCTGGCTGAACGGGTGAGGTCGGGGAGGTGCCCTTTGGCACCCAGATAAGTTCACCCTTATCATCCATGATCAGCTGCAGTCACAGTCTCTTCAACCTTCGGGCTTCAGCTTGCTGCTCCTCAGCATCGTCAGCTACCAAGTCATCGAACTCGCTGACGCCATCCTCAGTGTCATCATATTCACCAGGCGTGTCATACTTCCATTTCGGACTGGCAGTATCAATGTCATGCTTACTGTCCGTGACACCCACGTCATCATTGTCATCCGAATCTGGCAGCTTTTCCTTACTCCAGGTCACAGCACCTGCACCCGAATCGTCACTGTTCGTAGACGTCGATTGTACAGACTTACGCCCAGTGTATGGAATTCCGCGATACTCGTACTCGTCAGTCACACTCGCCTGCTTCCAGTACGCATCACTGAGCGGTAATGAAAATGGCGCTACAGGCTCCTTCGCTCGAGTGGCGTCTTCCAGAAACCAGCCACCGCCCCTCTTACGCTCCCAGCGGCGTAGCGCTCCAGAAGGGTGGACGATAATATGCTGCCAGCTATACTCGAGCCCAGGCTTTCGCTCCCCATAGTACGCAGTCAATGGCTCGGGAGTCCCCTTCCGAGCCCATTTCCATTTCACTGCCCCACTGGGCATAAATACAATATACCAATCGAATGGCTTGACATGGCCAGTGTTCCCTGGCACAACTCCTCCCCTCTTAGCTTGTTAGTACAAAGAGATGATAAATCAGGGTCATTTGTACAGCAGCTAAGATCCAGACACAGATCAGCCATGCGTATGTATGCGTGATATGCTTTTCTGATCGAACAGGTGCTCGAAGAGTTGGCGAAGCAATCCAGAGGGCAGAGGGTATACAGCAGCGGAGACTCCCGCTCCTTGTTGCCCAGGATGAGGCCCCAGCAGTTGAGCAGTTTCCGGATGTGATCCCAGAGTCTGTTGGTGAAGACAAGGAGTATCCATCGTACAGTACCGCAGGTCCACCGGAGGAGGCGACTGCGTCCAGATGCAAGTAGGCCTGCGGTAGCCAGTGCCATACATACAGTAAGAGCAATATAACGGAGTAGGTAAACGGCGAACTACGGGTCGAAATCGCAGCGCAAAGGGAAACCTGCCCATCGGATTCTCCATAAACCAATGCTTGGGTTTGAGGAAATCGAAAATTTGGAGCGTGCGGTGTACACAGGCATCAGCTTGTCGCAGTTGTCGCACCCCAGTGGTCTTAGCGCCTGACTGTATTCTGTGCACGGTGGGCTAGCCCAGATGACGTCAAAGTAACCAGGAGCGTAACGCTTGAAGTCCCAGTCTTGTACCTTCTCAGTGTAGGTAGGTTGCCAGCGAGGATCATGATCTACGGTGATCACGGTGCTCTTCGGATAACATGACAGGAAACTTCTCTCCACACTACCTGTACCACTGAAAAGTACTAGCAGTCGCAACTCGCGTGACGAGACCACAGAGTCCAGAAGAGCCAGATGCGTCACAAAGGCGTCAGAGGAGCGACAGTATTGTTCCCAAGGTAGGCAGTTGTCCAGAGAAGTGGGTTCCCCTTCATCAGAGGTGTCCAGGAAGGTTAGAGCTCTGGCGCGTTCCCGCCTTTGCTTCCGCTGCATTCTGACCTCCTGTAAGGCTTTTTCACGGGCTTGTCCTTCTCGGGAAAGTCGCAGTTGTTCGAACTCGGTGAGCTGCTCGAGTTCACCCCCGTAGTTCAACGACTCACGAGTCTTCCAGGAATCATGAGCATTAGAGTACCCAGTCCAGCGAACCAGAAATTCTTCCACTTCCTTGCCTCCTCGCGTAGGTTTCACTCTTCGAGCCAAAATCTTAGACACATGTGTCTGGGATTGTCCATCCACGAGAACCTTGGCAGGAGTGGGTATTTGCCGACGCAACGCAAAAGCTTCATCCGCGGTGCGGTATTCCTTGAGGCGATGCTGCGCAAAGACGTCGTGGATACGCCATTTAGGGGGCAACTTGAGCCGATAAGCCGCCGGGGCGCCTCTGTCAATTTCGGGTAGCTCTCGCTGCTGGTCACTGAAGAACCTCTCGGTGATGGGTAAGGGCCCGTGCCAGCGAGGTCCCAACTTCCTGAAGGATTCGCGGTTCGTGATATTTTCCGTGAGATGTTTGGCATCTACCCAGACCAAGTCTCCCAACTGAAAGGATTTGGCGGTGTGACGCTGATCAAACTGATGCAGTGTGTATTGCTTATTTATTTTTTTTACGGCCCGCAATCAGCAAATCCACTGGCCCGCTTTCGGCCAATACGGCCAGTCTCCAAAATTGCCCGCCGCAGGCGCGAAAATTTAATTTTAAGTATGGTGATATTGTAAAAATCGCATAACTTTGCATAAATTTTGGTATTTTCATATCAAACGTCACGGCCCGCATCCATATATTCCATCGGCCCGCATGCGGCCCGGAGTGGTGAGCTACGGCCCCGGACCGGCCCGCCACGGTAAGCAATATACTCTGAACTGATGTCGCTGGCGTTGCTGCGCCAGTTCCAGCTTAGTGCGGGCGTCCTCCAGTTGAGCCGCGAATTTACTAGCCATCTCGTGTGCGGTACCCTCTCCACCCTTGCGCTTGGAGTGTTGTCCTGCAGCCGCTTGCAGAAACAGGTCCAGCTGCGACATAGGAGAATGCCCCAAACCCAACTCAAACGGGGTAAAGCCAGTCACATCGCTCCGCGTATCATTTATGGCGAACTCTACGTTAGCACACCACAAGTCCCAGTCCTCCGGATTGCTGCCCACGAAGGACCTCAGCATGTCCTCTACCACGCGGTTGGTGTGTTCAGCTTGTCCGTCCGAACGAGGATTGTAAGGCGTAGTGGAGGCCACTTTGGTTCCCATAAGTCTCATCAACTCCTTCCACATAGCATCCTGAAAACGAGGGTCCCGGTCGGAGACAATCTTCATAGGAGCACCATGTAGTTTCCAGATGTGGTCGAAGTAGATTCGAGCTATAACCTCAGCGGAGCTGTCCTGGAAGTTCAAGGGGATAATGTGAACCATTTTGCTGAGCTTACAAGTGAAGGTAGCAAAAGCATCGTGATTCCGCGCCGTGACTGGGAGTCCGGTGACAAAGTCCACGCTGACCACTTGCCATAGTCGCGTAGGAATAGTGTGGGGGTTCAGCAATCCATCCGGGTAGGAATTTCTCGGTCGCACCGCTTGACAGATAGCGCAAGATGAAACCCAGCGTCCCACATCTTCCGCCGCCCCTTTCCACCAGAAGCGTCGCAGTACCCGTTCCAGAGTTTTGTCCCTTCCCGCGTGTCCAGCTGAAACAGATGCGTGCGCTTCTTGCAGCACTACCTCGCGAAGCGGTGAATCTTCTCCCAGTACCAACTGATAGCGTCCAGCGCTCACCCTCCACAAAACATCTCCCACCACGCAGAAGTCACGAGTGCGTTGATGCGGAGCTTCTTGGATTTCCTTCCTCTAAGTCTGTAGTGGACCAGGTCGCCCATATTCCGCTTGCAGAGCTTTGAGGAACTGGCCTCCTGATATCTGATGGTGCAGGTCTCGGACGCTGGCTGCCTCTCCAGTACGCACGATAGGAGGAGGTGAACTCGTCCTCCTTTCCCGCTTGCCACGCTGTCGAGCCGGCGGGGCGTACACCACTAGCAGAGGCCAAGGAAGCTCCAGAAGGGCTCCATCCGGAGCAGCGAACATCTGCACTGGTTCTCCTTGAGCGTCATGTGTGGGTATAATGTACTCCACTCTCATTCCCGCAGATCTGAACAGCTGCCGCCACTGGGGCATGCGAGACTGAAAATCAGGAAGGACAAAGAGGGCTGAAGTATTCTCAGGGTCCAGACGCCATTCTTCCACATATTTCCTCAGTACGGCCTCAATGGTCAAATGGTTGGAGGAGAAGGGAGGATTGCACCAGACGTTCAACCCTCGCCAGTTTTCCTTCAAGCAGTCCGTCCAGTAGCGATTAACCTGACGATTCTTTCCTCCCAAGTCGCAACAGGCGTCCACCTCGAAAGGTCCATATTCTTGACTCAAGAAATCGAACATGTCCGCACGGAACTTCCAGTCCTGAACGGCCGCAGCTCAGCGCCGCTGCTAGGGCAGCTCGCTGCCGTGGGCGGCCGCAGCTCAGCGCCGCTGCCGGGGCAGCTCGTTGCCGTGGGCGGCCGCGGCTCAGCGCCGCTGCTGGGACAGCTCGTTGCCGTGGGCGGCCGCAGCTCAGCGCCGCTGCTGGGGCAGCTCGCTGCCGTGGGCGGCCGCAGCTCAGCGCCGCTGCTGGGGCAGCTCGCTGCCGTGAACGGCCGCAGCTCAGCGCCGCTGCTGGGGCAGCTCGCTGCCGTGGGCGGCCGCGGCTCAGCGCCGCTGCTGGGGCAGCTCGCTGCCGTGAGCGGCCGCGGCTCAGCGCCGCTGCTGGGGCAGCTCGCTGCCGTGGGCGGCCGCGGCTCAGCGCCGCTGCTGGGACAGCTCACTGCCGTGGGCGGCCGCAGCTCAATTGGCTCCGTGTCCATCGGGTACCATTATTTTGCCATTCGGGTAAAGGAGGTCCTCGTACGTCCACCCAAAAGCCGCATACTCGATACAAGGGTGACCATTGGGAGAATCCATGGTATGCTACTTGTGCATGCGTACTAGTACGCTGTCTGCTAGGCCTTGGCATCTCTTCATAACTCGAATATGCACCTTAGACATCGACCGGGGTCCCCAAAAATGGGTCTCGTAGTCCACATCATCGTTGTACATCATCACCGAGCGATACTCGGTACAAGGGTGACCGTTGGGAGAATCCATGGCATGCTACTTGTGTACCCCAACCTACCATGCGATTGATTTGTGTAAACACACTTGTAGGGTTGGGTTTAACCCGCAACTTATTACCACAAATGGCATCACGCCAACAGGCTCACACCCACAAACATCATTGGCCAACATACACCCCTTGGATATGTGTGGTCGCCCGGGCAATCTCGCGCCAAGAGCTACTAAAAAACAATTCTTAAAGATGGCCAATTGTTTGAACACCGAGTGCGGAAACCGCAATGTAACAAAAAATGCTACCCCCTCGACAATAGGCATCCAATGGGAAGGCGAAAAGTGGTTTAGAGGCCAATGGCACATAAGACAGCCATGTTTGGGTCACAAAGTCAACATAATATGAAGGGCAGCATGACCGTAGCCTTAAAAGACACCGAAAAAAATTATGGCGTGAAAGTACGTATATCATAGTACTTTCCAGCTCGAAAGTACTATGACAAGTACTGTGGGGCAGTAGCCACTCAATACTGAAAATTCTTCCACCAGACGTTTGGCAAGTAATTGGAGAGCTCCTGTTTGCTGGAATATCTTCGACACAAAAACCGGTTATGGCTGGCGGTAGGTAGGATACAATGGAGCTTCGTGCAGTCGACAATAGCTCTTGTGTATTATGATCCCTGACCTCCACTTGCACTTCACGATTAACACCGCACCCACTACCCAGCACGAATTCCACCTTGTTTTTTGAAACGGTGAGTAAGGTGCATGTCGTCTCCCCACATTTCACGAAGATATCTTCCCCAGCTGCGGTCGGGAAAACCCCTGTGAGGTGCACTTTTCCACCTGCGGTGCTGGAACGCTGTGGAGATATTTTTTCTATCCGGAGAGTTGCATATTTCAGGCGGTTTTTGAACTGCGTGAGAGTAATCTCGTGGGGTACGCGGTCAAGGACGGTGTATTGTTTTGAGGTGCTTGGGAACAGATATTTGCTGTTCTCGTACACCGGCCATTCGGTGTGTGCCCTGATTGAAACATCGACAGGGGTCCGAGTGGAACTCGGACGTGGGCAAATAAAAGTGAAGGCGTTCCTGTTGTCCTGCATCGATATTTCCAAGATGTTTTGGCCTCCAAAACTTACCGCTATTTGCAACGCAGGTGGAAAGTTACCCGTCACCATGAATCGACCCGATGAAAACACGAAAATAATCTTTCCCATCAACAGATACGTTTGCAAAAGAAAACGTAACTAGTCCACAAGAGTTTTCCAATAAAACACACTCAGCTTGATCTCGCACGGCAAGCAGATCGTTTGGTACTTCAGAGTTGTCCTCAAACCTACTGCGTTTTGTCGGACTAGCAGGCGTCGAGTCAGCCGAGTTCGTCGAGGGGACTTGAGGTGGTTTCGCAGGCGAGCGACCGATGGTGACTCGGCCCCGCGAGTTGAACTGCAAAACACAGCATCGAAGCTTTAGCTACCCCACAATGCAATAGGGTAAAAGCGCACGCTGCCTAGCCTTGGGTCGTACCTTTACGAAGTCGGTGAACGCACTAGCAGGCAACGTATATTCCTGACAACCGATATACTCGCAAACAGTACTGGCATCAATCGAGTCCTCAGGAGAAAAGTGCAAAAGCTGTTCCGTGTTCATGTGATCAGTATTCAGCCTTATTCCGCGAAGGAATGTTTCATGGGACCTAGAATACGTCGCCTTCTGGTCAGACGTTTCTCGGGTAGGGAAACCGCCAGGAGTAGAGGCTGTGGGGTAAGGGAATAGGCTCCAAAATTTTCGCATAACATTTTGGAAAAAGAGATCGCGCAGCTCTGGTTTCGTTTCTTTCAATTCAACTTTGAAAAAGTTTACCAAAGACTTCACTACCCCTCGAGCGACATCCAGTTTTTCGTTGGCCTCTGTTTGTGGCCCGAGGTCACGCTTGAAGCACAAGCGAAATACGGCGGCAACAAAGTTCATGGCATCGCTGCTCTCGTGTTCTTCAAGCTGATAATAAGTTTCTAAATTACCCCGACGGAGAGGTGAACTCTGACCTGCGAGATGAAATCAAGTTTCGAAGTTGTGAACTTCGGTGATGTGTAGGGGACAAAGAATGTGCGCGGGACATGCGCCGCACCGTCAGTGAAATCTTCTCCGCCTTGCAAGCCACTATCCCCCCCACTACCGCCTACCGAACGCTGTGTGCTTCCTGGAGTCGGCGTTGATTGTGGAGTGCTGCGGGCACCCGGCAGACTCGCTTGCCGTGCGGATGGAGTACGCAAGCGTACATCCGGTCTACCTCGTCCCCTGCCGCTACCGCTACCATGCATATTTTCCAAATTCTTAAGTGAACTTTACATATAATACCGTCCAAACCACGTTTTATCTATATATCTAATCCCAAGGAATGTTTCTGTATGTTCAGATATCTCCAGTGTGATCTTAGGCAACATCGCGATGTCTCATGGACATTCTAACGATGGGGCCATGGTTTCCAGCCTGGGCCTCATCTTGGAAACCGTCGATTAAGTATCTTGAGGAGTATTACGATGAATCCTACGATCAGATCTAGGAATGAACTGAACCAACGTTAAACTAAGGTCGTGCAGCGCTCGATGGATGACATGAACATGAACATCGACCGGCATCACAGACGTTTCGCGATAATATAAGTGGCCCTAGGAATGATGTGCTGCACCTCGGCCATGCAGCCATCAACCATGCAGCTTAGCAGCTATGAGGCACCTCACTGAGTTGTGGGGGCTGCACCTCGGCCATGCAGCCATCAGCCATGCAGCTATGAGGCACCTTGCCGGGCGGCGGGGGCTGCGCCTCGGCCATGCCGCCATCAACCATGTAGCCATGGGGTGCCTCGCTGGGCTGCGGGGGCTGCGCCTCGGTTGTGCAGCCATCAGCCATGCAGCTATGAGGCACCTCGCCGGGCTGTGGAAGCTGCGCCTCAGCCATGCAGCCATGGGGCGCCTCGCCGGGCTGCGGGGGCTGCGCCTCGTCTGTGCAGCCATCAGCCATGCAGTCATGAGGCACCTCGCCGGGCTGCGGGAGCTGCGCATCAACCATGCAGCCATGTGGCACCTCGCTTGGTTGCGGGGGCTGCGCTTCGGCCATGCAGCCATGGGGCGCCTCGCCGGGCTGCGGGGGCTGCGCCTCAGCCATGCCTCCATCAACCATGCAGCTATGAGGTACCTCGCCGGGCTGCGGTGGCTGCGCTTCGGCCATGCAGCCATGGGGCGCCTCGCTGGGCTGCGGAAGCTGCGCCTCGGCTGTGCAGCCGTCAGCCATGCAGCTATGAGGCACCTCGCCGGGCTGCGGAGGCTGCGCCTTGGCCATGCAGCCATCAACCATGCAGCTATGAGGCACCTCGCCGGGCTGCGGAGGCTGCGCCTCGGCCATGCCGCCATCAGCCATGCAGCCATGGGGCGCCTCGCTGGGCTGCGGAAGCTGCGCCTTGGCCTTGCAGCCATTAGCCATGCGGCTATGAGGCATGCGGCTGCTGGGTACCGTGCCAGGCTGCGGAAGCTGCGCTTCGGCCACGCAGCCATGGGGCGCCTCGCTGGGCTGCGGAGGCTGCACCTCGGCTGTGCAGCCATGAGGCACTTCGCCGGGCTGCGGAGGCTGCGCCTCGGCTATGCAGCCATCGGCCATGCAGCCATGGGGCACCTCGCTGGGCTGTGGAGGCTGCGCCTCGGCCATGCGGCTATGACGCATGCAGCCGTGAGCTGCGGATGAGCTATCAGCCATTGCGCTGGGCGTCACGTACTACTGGACTGCCTGCGGGGCAGTCCTCGCGCTTGCGCTATGAGCTGCTAAGCCATCGGCTACCACGTTGAGCGACACGTGCTGGACCTGCGAGGCAGCACTCGCGCTTGCGCCATGAGATGCTGGGTCATCAGCCATTACGCTGGACGTCACGTGTTGGACTGCCTGCGGAACAGCTCTCGCGCCTGCGTCTGTTGTCACGTTGCAGGAGCTCCCGCTAAACAACTGAAAGGCACTGTGTCAGCAAACCAGATTTAAAGATCGTAGTTGTCAAAATAGAAATCATAAAACCAAATTGAAGACCATGTTGATGTCAAAGTACATCTCAGTACACCACCAGAAAGTGGCGCACTGCCAGAGCCAGAAGGAAAGCTACTCGGGGTCAAAGTCCAGAGGGGCACCGTCACCACAATGTCCACGGTAGTAGCTTGCAGCACTGCTCTCCAGTGGGTCAGGCGGCCGGTGAACCACCGTCGCAGCACCCAGGGAGTGCAGTATTGCATCCAGAGTGACGGGGTCTAGCTCGGATATACCAGGGT
>LGRX02012733.1:0-24623 GCA_001247695.2 Cymbomonas tetramitiformis
TGTGAAATATATCAGCAACTCATTTTGTAAATGAGATTATCATGGAATTACAATAACCTCTAACCTAATACATCATGCTAGATTCACTCGGTGCATGGTATACTGATTATCCTGCATGATAGGTTGTCTGGAAATATTGTGATGTCCAGAAACTTATCTTCCTGTAAAGTGTGTAAAAATGAACACACACACACACACTGGCAAAAAAATACTAATCAATAAGTACTATAAACATACATACACTGCATCACTGTATGTATTGATATTCACTGATTCATGCTGGAATTGACACTACGACTAGTTCGTACAGTCTAGTGGCATTCCTGTATGTCATCTTCGGTGGTCAGCCTGTGTCACTCATCTCGGGTATATATCGTTTGTATATCCGAGTTTAGTGATCCGTTGTTTCACCGTCGGCAGCGGGTCCCCACTGCCTGTTCAGCTGTTTCCAGCAGGATATGGGCCCACCACGCTGACCACCGAAGATGACATACAGGAATGACACTAGACTGTACGAACTAGTCGTAGCGTCAATTCCAGCAGATATGCATATATGTATATATATATATGTGTAGCCAAAAACGGCCAAAATGGGTGAAATCCGTTTGCGATAGATTTGAAAATGGAAAATCGAACCCTATTTTATTTGATAATATGATTTTATACCTATTGAGGTATGAGAAAATCATAATGACACATGTCATATCTCGTGTAACACCCTAGGTAATAGGTATGGAATATGTGGGGGGTTACATATCGGCTGTAAACAATAAATCGGTCAAAATGCTGTACGTTTAATCTTTTGAAAATTTCGGATTGATTTTTTTTGCTACAATGAATATTTAGCTATCAAATAACAATCCCTGATTTACGCAGCAAGTGTAACACCCTGTAACACCCTAAAAATTGAATGTGTGTGTCAGGGGTGTAATATACCTCCTGAAAACCACTTAACATTCAGTATGGTATCAAATGCAGTTTTGCTTAAAAATGGTTGCAAAATATTTATACTGCTTTATTTTTACTTATTTTAGGGTTACTGATACCATGTAACACCCTAATCACATTATTGGGTATATGGGCCACTGTAACCTTACATGCCCTAAAATGCCACTATATATTCGAAAAACTTCGTGTTTGGCATTAACATATCATGCTGTATTCGACACATACATGATTATATATCGGGCAACAACCCTAAAACTGTAACAGATGCTTCCTATATGGAATGCATGCTATTTATGAGGTACAGGCAATTGACAACTGCCTTATATCACACACTTCCTTGAGGGGGGAAGAAGGTGGATATATATACCTACCTCATTATTATGTACAAATGTACTACATGTATGCAAACATACAGATATATCATATATAACATATAAATCACACACACTCAGTTAGTCGATTAGCTGAAAGTATTTTTGTGCTATGTTTTGTTTTTAGATGGTTACAATCGAAGAGGAAGAGCATGAGATTCCTGATATCGACCCAGATCCATCGACATGGTTTTTCGACATTCTTGGTTCATATGATGCATACAGCCGGTTTAAAGTCCCGAAATGGATCGCTGGTTATGCCGACACACAAACCAGATATGACCAGATAGGCTACTATGACAACATCAGTCGTATGAAGCCAGATATGAGCCGATTTAGGGATCCTGCTAATGAGCCTAAGGAACCAGAAAGCGAGTACACAGAAGATAATCCTCCGATCGTTTTTACAGATCCAGATTCAGATTCAGTCCCAGCACCAGCTCCACCTAGTTTGGTCCCAAAGGTGAAAATGACACCACCTAGGGAATTCAAATCAGGACAGGACGCAGAGGTCTGGTTGGACACGGTGGACAGATATTTCCAGTTCACCTATCCTGGAGTCAAGGACAAGGATTTGATTACAGTGTTTATTACTCTTATACAGAATAACGACAGACACTATTTTCAGGTCTTGGCACAACAGCCACATGCCACCTATGAGATGGTCAGACAGACATTCCTCAGACAATTTGGTAATCCTCACAAGAGATCGGTAGCCAAGAAACACCTTATGGTACTGACTCAAGGAACCCAAACCTTTGCAGATTATTTGCGCACATTTACATCACTGGCTTCTCTAGCAGCAGTTGATTTGAATGATGTGCTAATAAAGGACAGATTCGTCACCAGTATGGATCCAGATCTCCGCAGACAGTTCCAACTCAGATTCCTGACAGAAGAGCAAAGGAACAATCTGTCGTGGCAAGAAACCACACAGATATTGATTGATTTAAATTACGTCATTCACTCAAAGCAATCAGAAACCCTTCATTATCGGGGTCAGAAGGAGCAGTCATCCGGAGGTCCAGCCAAGAAGGATAAGGACAAAGGACGTGGCCAGAAGCCATATGACAAATCCAACAGAAATCGGAATCAGAATCAGAGTGGCAGCCAGAACTCCAATCAGAATCGGAACAAGGGAAAAGGTGGAAAAGGCAAGGGCAAAGGAAAAGGAAAATCACAGAATGATAAGTCTTGCAATCGTTGTGGTCGTGTTGGTCACATCGAGAAGGATTGTTATTCCACCAAGACCCCAGATGGAAAGGAGATTAAGGGTAAGCCACCAGCTCAGAGTCCTTTCCAGAATCGGAGACAGCAGCAGCAGAATCAGGGTGCTAAGGATGGGTCCGGCAAACTCATCAACACGATCAACACCTTGTTTAAGGAACTGAAGAGTCAGCACAGCATCAATGCAGCAGTTGCAACTCCAGCTCCAGTTCCAGCTACAGCTCCAGCCCCTCAGGGAAACTCTCAGGGTACTGCACAGGTACCGGTGTTGAGAGCACCCCGAGGATAGATCAGCCTGAAGATGCCACTGAAGCAAGTGGCCGGGTTGAGAGTATCTCAGAAGAAGTCCTTTCCAGTTTGACATTGCAGTTTCAGCAGATGGACAGTCCCTCAGAGCACATCGCACAGATGCAGTCTCAAACAGCACAGCTGAAATCACAGAAGAAGCTGTTGTTGTACAAAGGGAAAGTATATATATGGACAGAGTACTCACATTTTGGTAGATCCAGGAGCCACATCGTCTTTCATCGACAGACAGTTCGCTGCTCAGCTTGGTATAGCACCCACAGACTCTTCATCGTTTTCAGTGGGATTGGTTGGAGGAAGCCAACTACCATGCACATCCTATCTTCCCAAAGCTACATTTACGCTGGGCAAGTATAAGGATACAGAAGATTTCTACATCATTGACATGAAACCATTCACTGTCATTCTGGGTCAAGATTGGTTGGAGAGGAGGAATCCACACATTGACTTTCAGACCAAAAATCTGACGATCACCAGGAAGCATTCATCAGGCTCCAGTATTCGCACAGTATTGTCCAGAGTTGAGCAGACTCCAGACTCAGATGACCTTCCTGAAATGGAATTGGTCAGCGCCACCACCATGAGAAAGCACCTTCGTCGCATTCGATCCAGTGGTTCGGCTGAAGAAGCCGTAGCTTATCTCTTCTTTCTCTCAGAGGTCGACGGTGAACTGGTCTTTACAGCATCAGACACAGACACCACTATGGAAGACCCCGAGGTCACAACAGCCCGTGATCAGATGAGAGAAGACTTTTCAGACATATTCCAGGAGGATCTTCCAGCTGGTCATAGGCCAGAACGGTTTGAAGGTGGTTATCATAGAATCAACATTGAACCTGGGCACAAACCACCATCGCAGCCAGTACGTACCATCCCAGTTCCCTTGATGGAAGAACTCAAACGACAGATCATCAAATATGTCGACTTGGGTATCCTTCGTCCGTCATCATCTCCATATGGATGTCCTATCATTTTCGCTCCTAAGCCAGGTGGGAAGTGGAGGATGTGTTGTGATTATCGAGCCCTTAATAACATCACAATTAAGGACACGTATCCATTGCCACCTCACGACACCCTTCTTGAACAGCTGAAAGGCGCACGATGGTTTAGCAGATTTGACTTCAATCAGTTTTTCCATCAGATCCCTATACATCCAGATGACATTCACAAAACAGCTATTCGCACCAGATACGGTTCTTATGAGTGGACAGTCATGCCTTTCGGATTGACCAATGCTCCTGCAACAGCTCTACGTGTAGGAAATCGGGCATTCTTCGACTTCATCGATCGGTTCCTTGTCATTTTCATGGACGATACTATCGTATACAGTCCGGATTTTGACAGCCACGTGAGTCATGTCCGACACTTTCTCCAGCGTTGCAGAGAACACCAGTTCTTCATCAGGCCTTCCAAGGTGGAGTTGTTCGTCAGATCTATAGACTTCATCGGACATCACATCTCTGAAGCAGGCTTGTCCATCATCGAAGACAGAATCCGAGCAGTTATGGCAATTCAGCCTCCAGTGTCTTATGGTCCTACCGTTGAAAAACAGCCTCTACGCCGTATGGCTAAAGATGGCAAGTCATCCCTTCGGTCATTCTTGGGCATGGTCAGTCAATTCAGGAGATTCATACCAAAGTTCTCCAAAGTTGCCGAGCCGCTCAATCGTCTCCTTAAAGATAATGCAGAGTTTGTCTGGGAATCTGAGCAGCAGCAGGCATTTGATAACCTCAAAAGTGCTATCTGCAATGCTCCAGTACTGCAACTCCCAGATCAGAAACCGCCATCTATTATGGAGGTCGATGGATCAGGCACACACGTCAAGGTAAGGTTTGCGCGGAGTCCAAAAATGCAAAAACTTTTCAAAATCTAGATTTTGAGATGCGAGCGATTTAAGTTTGCGCTTAAGTATGGTTAAGTAAGGGGGGTGACCGAGCGGTATCGACCATAACTTTTCATTAACGTGGTCAATTTGATACCTGAAGCGCGCAATATGTACAGGGTGCTATGGGCAACCTATTTATCAAATAAAAGATTTTTGAAAAGTTTTTGCATTTTTGGACTCCGCGCAAACCTTACCTTGACGTTGGTCAAGTGGTACTACAGGATCAAGAAAAAGGTATGAAGCCATGTGGCTATCACAGCGTCACTCTATCCGATACACAGAGACGTTGGCATATTCCTGAGATCGAGCTATTTGCCATTGTGGAGGGCTTCCGATTCTTTCGCCACATCTTGTTGGGAGCTCCTGAGACCATTGTACGCTCAGATCATCAGCCACTGGTTTATTTCCAGACCAAATCCACACTGAGCCCCAAATAGGCACGGTGGTTGGATGAGCTCTCCGAGTACAACTTCCGAATAGAGCACATTGCTGGCGAGAAGAATAAGGTTGCAGACGCACTCACGCGTATCTCTACACTCTTTGAACTCACTGATTGTCTGAAACATATAGACATCACCGAGGTTCCAGTCATACCACCTACAGATTCTACATTCATTGCTCTTATATCTTCTTCATCAGCTCATCAGCTACACGACATCATTATATCCGAGTATGATCGTGACATATTTGCACAGACTATATCGGCTAAGCTGACATCATCGACTTCATCACAGTCAGTCAGCAGCTACAGCTTCGAGCTCATTCAGGGGTTGATCTATCGTAAGACCATATATGGCAGACAGCTGTACATTCCACCAACAGCTAAAGTCCCCACAGATGACGGTGAGATCACACAGCTTCGCCACATTCTCCTTCATGAGTGCCACTCAGCCACTATTTCTGGTCATGTAGGCAAAAATCGCATGCTTCATCTTCTGCGTAGCCGGTATTATTGGCCAGGAATGACAACGGCAGCCATCAAGTACATTCGGGAGTGCCCCGTTTGTCAGCGCCAGAAAACGAGGCGACACAAGCCTTATGGTCAGGCACATATACGATATTCCGTGCCTAAGACAAAATGGCTAGATGTATCTCTTGATTGGATCACTGACCTGCCTATCACCACTAATGGGCACGACAGTATATTTGTGGTAATGTGCCAATTCTCTCATCGATGTCATCTCATTCCCTTCAGCATGACCTGGACAGCTCAGCATACTGCTTCTATCTATATGCAGCATATCTTCAAGCTCCATGGTCTTCCGAGGAACATCATCTCAGATCGAGACCCCAGATTCACCTCTACATTCTGGCAGACACTGTGGAAATCTACTGGTACGAGATTGTCCATGACGTCATCACACCATCCACAGTCGAATGCTGCCAATGAGAGGAGCCATGCCTTCATCGAGGATATCCTCAGGTACTTTTCAAATTGTTGATTCATGATTCGATTTCACCATCCTCTGGTTTATAAACTGATTAGATGGTATTTTTTCATCCTCAGGTGTTGTTGCAATGATACTTCAGCCAATTCGTGGGAGGACACGTTGCCTTTGGTGGAGTTTGCAATTAACAACACAGTTTCTGCATCAACTGGTTATTCACCGTTTTATCTCGACTCGATGGCGCAACCACTTTCGCCTCATGACCTGGTTATCACTATTCCGCCAGAAGCTCCTGTTCCAATACAAAGAGCTATTCGAGATCATTTTGACCAGTACTCGGCTGTTCATGCCAACGCGGTAGACAACATTTCCCGAGCAGCAGAAATTAGCCAAGCCAGATTCAATAAGACTCACATGCCTAAGCAGTTTGCAGTTGGGCAGAAAGTTCTTTTACGGACCGAGTTTATTCAATGGACTGGTTTGACAGAGGCAGGCAGACACTTTAAGCAGCCATATATTGGGCCGTTCACCATATCCAAAGTGCTTAGCCATGGGCGTGCATACGAGTTAGATTTCGGAAACCTCGATATCCGTATTCATCCGGTACAGCCTGTATCCAGATTAGAGCTGTACAATGACTCGATCCAAGCACCTTTGCCTCTGCCACAGATGATCACCGAAGAAGGGCAACCACTGTTTGAGATATCACATATACTCTCGGATAAGTTCACTAGAGGTGTCAAATACTATTTAGTACGATATGCAGGCTACGGTCCTGAGCATGACACCTGGGTCAAAGCCACAGAGCTGACCAATGCAGCAGACATTATAGCTGCCTATGAAGGCTAAACATTATATTAAGCCTCGTGCCCTTACTTCTTGTAATATATACTAATACATGTCGATCATCTATATAACCTTGCTCTTAATGTTTTATCATTATGTTGCATAGAAGCGGGAAATTGATCCTTCCTTGCTAAAGGTGTAGTGAGCCTTGTTCAAAATCATACCCTTGCACAGATACGCACACATGCGAGATATCATATCTGTGGATAAATAAAAACTGCTATATGCTACCTTTGCCAAAGCCGTGGTTTGTCATCGGATTCTTGGCCAGTCATCCGAAGCTACCGGAGATATCGACTGAGGTAGACGGAGTTGTGATCCTAAGTTGTGCTTGACAAACATAACTAAAGAAATTTCACATTAGTACGTGGCGAATCCATTCTCACTCATCGCGATAGATGTTCGTCAAAGCGCGCGTACCGGACCAAATATTGAGGAGTTGAGCAGACCGGGTAAAGGATTATAAGTCCAATCCCGTTAAGCAGGGCCACTCCGTTTGCATTAAAAACAAGCCCCAAAAATCGGGCTCCCCGTTGCCGCCTATGATCCTCCAAAGTAGCTTAAGGAGGGGAGGAAGGGTTGGGTGCACTATATATAACTGTGGAAACATGTACCCAAGGGTTTTCGTCGATCAGTCATATATATAAGGCCGAGAATCGTGCGATTATAAATCGTTAAATCGTGGGATCATCGTTCGCAAAGAACGACGGCTAGCGCAAATAATCCGTAACGTAGACTTCGGATGCTTTGAATCGTCACTCTGACGCACGATACGTGTGGATCAATCAGTAATCCAGCGTCAATCTGCATCACGAAACGCAATTCATTGAACCTTGAAACGTCACTCTGAAATACGATACGATTTCCAGAAAGGTGGGCTACATCCTAAGAACTGTAAGGTGAGGGACTAAAGTGGACTCAGTTCCCCCCAATAACCTAAAAACACCATGAGGGACGCCTCAAATCGGTGTAAGAAGACTGGTACCAGCAAGAAGCGACAACAACAAAGACATCATAGACATATACAAAGGTATGCCCGTTGTGAGGTCACAACTCTTTTAAGAGGGGAGATCTGTCAGGGTCATGACCGATGACATATGTGTCATACATGTCATACCTGTCATACCTGTCAGACATGTCATACCATGGCATGTCATGTCATGTCGGTCGTGTCATATATTATTATGACAGTCGGTCGAGTCATATATTATTATGACAGTCGTCAGTACGGTCGACCATGACTGTACCTGTCGTCAGATGATAATGTCACATCATCTGTCATTATTCAAGGAAAGACTTGAATGACCCTGTCATCGAGAGTTCGTATGTCGAACTCGAAGATGGCAAAGCAAGATACATCTTGAAGTACAAACAAGAACCATCTTGGCTTTAAGCATGTGCGGAACACGCATGCACAGTATGAACGAACTATTCGTTATCACAATACTGGTCGTTCAACCTACGTCTCGGGTTCACAACCCAATGGCGGTACTATCTATGATGATAGGAGACGTATGGTATAAGATGAGGAAGCGTTGGGCTTCAAGCAGATCTTCACTCAGAGACTGCACTCATCACCCGCTATTACTTTCACTTGCGTTGCTGTCCAACTTCGCAGTGTTAACTTGTATATTGATAATATATTCACGGCCTGTATATCTCGCCGTATCATGTGATATATCATGTAATATATCACAGGTTGTTCTCTTATCACTCTGATTTCTTAACTTAACTTAGACGACTCGACTTCAAAATCACAAAACTTGCAAGCGACGAGTAATCGAAGTACATATAGCAAACTATTCAAATAACTTGATAACTTGATAGCATTTGATAAATACGGGACATAAATATTTTTTGGCGTGACCTCTCCTGACTGTTTAGAATGATTTCGCGTTCGCGTTCGCGATTCGCGTGATAATATTCGCTGACACTTATTTCACTCTGTTCGAAAGAGTCACAATTCCGTTCTTCAGATTCGAACCGGTATATAAAACGCTCATATACGTGACGGCAGGGTTCCTCTTGCTCGGACAACAATATCAGCTATTCACACAACAAAAATCATGCAGGGCAAAATCATAATAATAATACAAATTTGCAGCAGCACATTTATAGTTTCAATACCGCTTATCAAACCATTCTATTCTATAACCTGATACTAAACGGGTTCTAAAAGAGCAAATCCCTATCGCATATCAACAAGCAAAATGAACGTGCCACGAAGGACATCACGAATTCTCGTGCCACGCAGACCACGCAAACTGCGAGTGCTAAATATCATTTTTCTTGGCGAGCAGAAGATTCCGTAGTACCTACGAACATTTACTGAAACTGTCAGCCGGTGGAAAAGAAGCAGCATCGCCGACTGTTTTACATAAGTTGAGAAGAGAAGGAGCATGGCGAAAAGCCTAAGTTAAATCCTAAACTGAAATTAGCATGGCCAACTAAGACCGAGGAAGATCCCGCCAGGGCAAGCCCCAGACGCGTTGCTGCCCGGTTCAAGATAAACGGCGCTTCCCATTTCAAGATGGACCGCGTTGCTGCCCAGATCAAGATAAACGACGCAGGAGAATTACCACGACGTTCGTAGCACAAGATCCTGAGATCGGGCACCATAAACATGTGGGACGTAACGAATCTTGTGGGAAACGAAAGCAACAGGAATTAAAAACATAACCAAGAGGCTGACAACATACTTAGTTCGCGAATCGGCGCACCCTGCACCTCCACCAAAAGAACCCAGCAGCCGGCGCATAACCACCTGCACCAAAAGATCCCAGCAGCCGGCGCATACCAAAGCACGCAAGATTCGCAACCAACTCGTTATGCGAAGCTAGTAGTGAAGAGGAACCTGTGCGCACACTGGTGAGGAAACTTCAGCGATCGGCAAACATGTTATTCCCTCAATTCGTCCAGGCATATCCCGCTGGCCGCCGTAATACAAAACTAATGAGCTTCACATTCTGGTGTACAATATGGTAGATATATAGTTTTGGCGGTAATATATATCTAACTAGCGAGGTAAACCCTGAGTTAAGGGTTACGGAATCAGAACGGTAAAGTGGTGATAGATAAAAGAGAGGCATACATAAATACCTAACGGGTGTTTCCCGTCTACTGGTGACGGTCACCCAGCCTACTATAGGAAGTGACATGTGACAGTTTTGTGTGTCACAGTGTCAAATCCAGCACACCACCTAGGGTGGTGACCGGAGCTAGTAGTGAAATAAAGCAACAAACTCCCTACTCAACTTCAGGAGGAAACTTGGCACAACTGGGGGCCTGTACTCTTGGTCAGGGCGGTCCCAGTCCACAGCAAAGATTGTCAGATACTGCTGTCACGTGCTAAAACCCTAAACACAGCTCAAATTTAGAGAGCCCTTCCGCACATCTAGGAAGCTAATCCATAGCTAATCTCTAGGCAGGCACGGCGCAAGCGGTCTCAGCCACTAGAGGTCCCCGGAACTGGCCGGCCAGCAGCCCGGAGCAGCGTGAGGGTGAGGCAGTTGCCGGCCCCCGTGGCCGGTGGGAAATCATGCGTAGACGGAATTGAGGAATTGTCGATCACGGCCGCGGAGTCCCCAGAGGCTGTCGCCTCGTCATCGAACGAGTACGGCGGTGGCGGGTAAGGTGGCGAAGGCGGAACCGGTGGATCGGGATCCACGAGCTCGGACGGCAGCGGGAGAGTGCCGTGGGAGCGGAATCCCTGTCGTAGCGCCCGATACCGTGCATGCCTCCGCGGCGGTATAGCACTCGGCACCGCACCACCCACCGCGTCGCCAAGATCGTCATGAAGCGGCGTAGGTGGCGAAGCCGTCGCAGTTGGGACTGCGGAAGCAGCCCACGCAGCACCACCGACCGGCGGAGCCGTGCATGCGTGTGCATCGGCACCACCGACACCGGAAACGGTGTGCGGTGCGGCGGTAGCACAGATCACGAAAAGTGCACACACCAAAGACGAGGTAAGGAAAGACCCACCAAAGCCCGGGATTCCCCTTCCACAGCTGTACCGTGGCCGTGGTGGCGCAGCCGAGGCATCCGCGTCGTCGTCGTCGTCGCTCGAGATGTAGGCTGCGGGCTCGTAGCCCACTACGCCCTCCGGTGCATCGACCGCGGAGAGCAAGTTCATGCCTACGGGCGGCTCGTCGGGCGACCCCAACGCAATCCCCGTGCTCTCGATGAAGTCGGCAAACGTGCGGGTGACGGGAGGGCAGAAGGGGTTGGGCGGACCGGTCCATCCCTCGTCGGAGTCAACCGACGCGGGCGGGGAGCGCGCGACCGGCTCCGACACCACCGGCACGTCGGCGGTGAACGTGTTGACGTTGAATGTTGACGCTCCAGCCGTGCGTGCCAACTCGGAGAACTCAGTGACGGCGGACACGAGGGCCCCACGGCCCCCACCGTCCTCCTCGCAGAACGAGCACGCGGAGAGGTCGGCGAAGATGTCCGGCTTCCCACCCGCGAGCATGCAGAGGGCGTCGAACTCTTCGGCGTCGTCGTGGTCGATGGCATGTTGAAACTTCACGGCCAACACGGAGTTCTCGGCCTCCTCAGCGAAAGCGTAGAACGACGATCGCTCTTAATTGGAAGATGCGCTCTGAATTGGAAGATTTTTTGAAGGTCAGTGTTTTGATGTTTCTTACATTATTTTAAACATATCATGCCCAAAAAATAGAGTGGTTATAATTTTGGAAGTTTTCCTCATCGTACGAGGCGGGGTTTTCAGAATTCTTACGATCGCACTAGTCACATCACTAGTGCGATCTGACTTCGCACTAGTCACGCGACTAGTGCGGACTCAAGCGACACACGGCCGTACGGGGCACCCGGCGATGAACCAACGACATTCCGGTCACTCATGATCATTTTGGAAGCATTTCAAACCAAAAACAAAAAAATAAAAGATTTGGAAGGAGTGACTTCTTCCAATTCAGAGCGTTCGTCGTTGTAGGCCGAGAGCCCGGGCCTGCCTCCGTTCGGGCAGTCCCGATGCCAATGCCGCGCCTTGCCCTTCGTTCGCGCACACCTGATTTTGGCAGTAGGGGACGGTCGCACCGGTGTCGCGATGGAAGGCGACCTTCTTGGAGATGGATTGGGACCAATTCCCTCCCTTGGGGAGGGGCGTGGTCGCGAAGCGGGTCTTGATGCGGCGGTCCGGCTTGTCTGCGCGGGGAGTACTGTGGACCTTTTATTTATTTTAATTGCAAAACGAGGTTTATAAAATAATTGCTAGAAAAAAGTAGCAGGTACAGATTTCAGTCGTGAATTAATTAATTCTTAATTTTTCTTTTAACTTTTTCGTTTTTCAACGGCTCGGATATATTTAATTCCTGCTACTTTGTTTTTTTTTCTATCTTTCGAGCCAGTCATCATTCCGATTGGCCCCCTCTTTTTTGGCATCGGGTTTGCGACTTTCTAGATTCTTGCCGTTCCCAAACAGATGAGAATACATCACTCAAGGCCCAACGAAAACGTGATCTGGCAGTAAAATAGCACCGTTGTTGACGCAGATTTTGGTTCAAAATTCAAAAATTGGGTCCAAGGAGATGGATATTGGACGCGTTTGGTACACGTCTGCTACGGTATGTGGGACAGCGTGGCCTCGACCCACTGGGCTCACTTACGGACTGGCGGAAAGGTAATTCCCCGACAGAAAACATGTCTTCTCCAGACCTTGAGTGCAGGATCTGCACCTTGAGAGGACACCTGAACGTTTGTGTATGCAACTCAATCACGGCGACTGACATGTTCAAGGAGGCGCATAGGCTCTCAACCATGCCCATCGCTACTTTGACTGGCCGCTTTGGTTTTCGGGTTGGTGTGCAACAAACACGGCCCGATCCGGTGAAGAAAACCCCCACCATCAACCACTATGGTCTGAAACCCGTTTCTTATGACGACCAGCGTGGGCCATTCCGGCAGAGGTGTTGGAGGAAACCCTAGATGTTCTTGATGCGCACATCCGCCGTAGCAAGCACTTGAATGATGAATAGGAAAGCATTGATAGCGATAGCTTTGAATTGATAGTGAGGGCTTTTAACAATTTTCTTGATCTTGTGAAACGTATAGTAGAAGGATAATATATGTGTAGAATAGCCCGTGGCAGCTGCTCACGGTCGCACACATACGCCAAATCTAAAAGGAAATATGGCTGTTCACTGTGAATTGATAATTCAGAGTAATTTGTAATAACAGTTGATGCATATTTCTCACCACACGCTAGTGTCTGGCGCAACCATGCAAATCAGCTCAGTTGTGTTCCAAAACATTAATTAGTTATAACTTTCAACTTTTTTCTTATCTGGAGTGCCTGGAAATTAATTCACTTTTACTTGTATTTTAGGTGTGGAAAATTCCAAAACATTAATTAGTTGTAACTTTTAACTTTTTTCTTACCTGGAGTGCCTGGGAATTAATTCACTTTTACTTGTATTTTAGGTGTGGAAACATTAATTATTTAAATAAATAAATTGAACGTGTTCAAAAACGCGCCCGGAATTAATTAATTGTAAAATCAATAAAAGGTCCACAGTATACCCGCGCGTGGCCGGCTCGGAGCAGTCGGGTGCGACAAACGCGGCCAACTGCCGCTTCAAGTCGAGGACCATGGTCCTCAAGTCCGCGAGCTCACCGGGCCCACAGGAGTCATCGGTGTCTCCCTCCATGAAATGCGTGCCATGAGAGTACCGATGTGCGGACGCCGCGGCGGTGCCCGCCCGCACGTGCTCGGAGTAGCACTCACGCACCCATTGCTGAATTGTGAGGAGGTCGTGAGCGGTACGTTGATCGTGGAGAAGCAACCGGGACACCACCGGCTGGTAGAAGGTGGCGTCGAGGGCCTTGATGAACAGCGCCTTCACGTTCTCGTCCAGGAGCGTCGCTCGCGTCCTCGCGGCCCTCAGAGCGGCGTTGAAGTCCCCGATCTTGTCATGCGGGTCTACGCCCGCAGAGATGCGGATGCCAAGCATGTCCGCTTGACCCTGAAAGGGGTCACCCGCGGGGATCATGCGACGGACAAACTCAAGCAGTACGCGCTTACCGTCGGACGGGAAGCTGGAGTGCAAAGAGTCCATCCAGTCCGCTGCGGGCGACGCGGGGTCATCAACCATCAGCTCGAGCGCGGAGAACAACAAACCGTTGGCCTCCACGCGGACGGGTAGGGTAGCATCGTCCAGTAGGAAAAGGGGCGCGAAGCCGATGTCCTCCGTGACAAATGCCGTCTGGAGCGCAGAGACCATCCTGGCGAAGAGCGCGGATGCGTGGCACTCCGTCCCGGAAAATCGTCCGTTCTTGTCCTCGAACAACTTCTGACGAACGGTCTTGGAGACCTTCATGTTGAAGTGTTCCCTCTAAAGTGTACGCACCGAGGCCAGGAACGTAGCACCCGCCGAATTGGCAGCCGGCTGTGCTGCCGGCGGCGTGCGTGGCCGGAGTGTTGGCGTGTCTCGCAGCTGCTGAATCGAAAATCGTGGATAATGCGCGTTGGCGATTCGCCATGCTAGCGGTGGCTCGAGTAGAAGCAACCATGATGAGAAGGACTGAAGGGGCGGAGTGAGGCAAAGGAGCGTGAGAGATGCGGCAGTCGCGGGCGGCCAAGAAACGTGCGGGGCGCCGATACAGCAGCCGTGAGAGATCAAATAAATCCGGTAAGTCGTGTGGAATAGGCGGCCAATACGCAACGGTGTGGGATCCAACCAGAGAACGCAAACCAGTCCAACGTTAAATTTCGCAAGAAAATTTGCCCTCCAACCGGCGCGGCGTGCCTCACTCCATCCCAGGCGTCCGAGCTTAGCCACTCATAGTGGCAATCCCGCAGTGGCTAAATAAAACGCAAGTGGGGCCAAACCTGGTAGATATATAGTTTTGGCGGTAATATGTATCTAACTAGCGAGGTAAACCCTGAGTTAAGGGTTACGGAATCAGAACGGTAAAGTGGTGATGGATAAAAGAGAGGCATACATAAATACCTAACGGGTGTTTCCCGTCTACTGGTGACGGTCACCCAGCCTACTATAGGAAGTGACATGTGACAGTTTTGTGTGTCACAGTGTCAAATCCAGCACAATATGTTTGAAAATCGAACGCTAGCGGAATCGTTTCACCGCCCAACCAATCAAATTCTAGATCGCAAATCATCGTATCGATCGATCGATGGCCCACGGTTTCCATTGGCTAACAAAAACTACACATCTTGCGAGGTGGCACATTCGGTATTGTGAGAAACGCTATCTTTCTGGTCCCACTTTCGTTTGACGACGAGTCATGCATGACGTCATCCTATGTCACCTTTAAGATCATCACCATCATCCACACCCAGAAGTCGTCATTCTTCATCTTCCACAAAGACCTCTGGCCTAGGTTTTCAGCCTGCGAAAAAGTCAGCATCAAAAAAGTTATCAAATCTGAAAACGAAAATAATCCATAACTTTTTCAATTTTTACTTTTTCGACATGATACTTTGCATATCAAGTTTTATGCATAAAACTCACCTTTCGCCCAATTTACACCACTTAACAATCATCAAAACTCCCAAACCCACCGCGCGCGAATGTCAAAAAAAATACCGAAAACTTGTTGTGGGACATATGCTAAGCGTGATCCGACGGTCACTATTTCTGAAACTGGTTTTCCCGATTTTCCATCCGTCCATTTCATTCCCGATTCTCCCCGTCTCGATTTCAGGATGCGGTTTCTTCGGGCACCGTTCCCATCGAATTCTACAGTGGTAGATAATCATAAATCTTGTCAAGTCCGCGTGAGCATTAGAGAGGTTCCGCAGACCGAATTCGGTCAAAAAACGGGTGACGTGGACCATTTTACGAGGCACGTCGGACGTTGGCGTAATTTTGCTCCGAATTCTGGAAAAATTCCTACACGTGAAATGAAAATTAACACTGAGGGCTCCGTTTTTCTTAACACTGTAAATCGTCCGAATTCGGGAAATCGCTCCCGAATTCGGATGGAAACCGATGAAAATCACGCGTGCGCTTCATACATGTGACGGATTTTGGCTCCCAAAAGATGCTCTTCGGTCTTTGCGTGTCGGGTCTCGCTCTCGTGTGCACATCGACATGTTGTTGCAGTGCAGTGCAAACTCAAAAGACTGCGGAGAATTGACCCTGCGACGGCGGACTGTTTCACACGAAAAATGGATTTCGCGTTTTTTGCGGGACTTAAAGATTCCCTGGCGTCATTTTGGAATTACGCCAGGACCCAAGAAGTGACTCGACACGAAATCCGACGTGGCACCGTTTTTTGGTCTCGGAAAATGAAAGATGCCTTTTTTGCGGAACCTCTCTATTTTGCGGGTTACTCATACACTGCCGAGAATGTGTTTAGACAAGCAGAAGCTCTGCTTGGAGCGGGGTAAAAAAGCCATTAGGCTCGTCACAAACACTGGAAATATGATTTTTACAGTAGACTCTTTACTCTGGCAGACAGCAAAACTGTAAATCTTACAAAGTGCATAACTTTTCAATGACGAATCCTCTATTTTCGATCATCTAACCATCATTCCAAACTAGATTTTCACCCCCATCTCGAGTATGCACGTGGGTACCTTAAATTTCATCTCTAGGCATATGAAGTATCTCGCCTCCCCTAGTCGAGTCAAACACTCCCACTTTCGGAATCAACGATGCTACGCTAATATGTTGGCACGTATCGTATCCATTTCACCCAACATGTCGATAAATACAATCATATAGATATTGATGATGTTCACTTCAACGCGAGTTGCATACTTTTTCTAACTTTCTTACTTCGGCTACGCGCCGTGGTCAGTACTACTACCGGCTCTGCCTTTCTCCTTTTCTTTGAAGTCGTATGTTCCCTTGCCCTGCAAATGTCGCACTTGCTATTGCAATTCGCCTTTCCGATGTTCGCATCTCCAAAATGCATTGCTATCTTCTTGTGGCGGCACATCTTTTTCTCGCCCCTTGTATCCACCTTGACGGGAAGGCCGAAATGAATATATACAAAGGGTGAATATATACACCGCCAGCCCGGCAAGAAACAACGAGTGGGAGGCAGAGTCCACTCAGCATATCACAGTCTAAGATGAGATAATGAAATAACTTAATGGTTGTATTATCGGTCGGAACTGATGGCAGGCAAGATGCAAGTGACACCACAGGGCGAGGGGTGACACAGGAAGAGGCAGTCACCCCCAGTTCATGGGAGGGGGCGAAACTCTGTCTCTCCATGACACCACGTCACCCCGAAGGCGTGAGGTGCCACGATGTAAGCTAGCCAGGCCGGGTCTAACATCCTACGGTTGGCCACAGAGGCAAAACCCTAAAAAAAGCATCTTCTGAGACCCTAAGAGGTCTTTTACAACCCAGCTAGTGTGGCTCCGCCGCGCTCCCTGGTCTCTAGATGCGTGCTCTAGGGGCTTATTATGCCCATGGCCCCATGCATGTGCTGTGGGGATGACTACTCCCACAGGCCAGCAGGCGAATATAGCCCCAGCAATCGAGGGTGGACGGCGGCGTAGCTCTCGATGGTGAACGAAGTCGAGCGCCGCCAGGACGTCGCCATCCAACGCCCACGCGATGCGGTGCGACGATGTGTGGCACCAACAGAGCGAGTGCGGGGACGTGGACACCCCGAGGGGGGCGAAGGTGGAAAATGCGGGGTGGCTCCACTCTGCCGCACGCGAAGTGCGAAAGCAGAGAGGAAAAGCGGTGGGATGAGGGATGGAACACCACCAAACACCACCCGGCAATGGCCAAGGGGCAAGCAGGGTGGAGGGAAGAGTGGAGGATGCTGCGGGGTGAGCTCGTAGTGGTCAAAGCTCATGTTGACGATGGGGGTGATGGACTCTACTTTGGTGTCTGGTGCATGAGTACCACCAGACACCACCAGACCAAAACGAACGGTAAAATGCTGTCGCCGCAGTCGGAGAGACGCCAACGCCGAACGAACAGCGGCCATGCGCGCAAGCTGGCGGTCAGTGGACATGGTCGCTGACCGCTGGCTGCAGAATTCCGCGAACGAATAGTTAGGGTTCCCAAGTGAAGAGATAACTTTCTGAAAAATGAACCAAATCCAGTGATCGAAGAGTCAATTTGGGGCAGATTTCGACGAGGAAGACGGTGGTGACGTCAAAAACGCCGCACGGTAAGCCAGGCCGGCAGTTTAGCCGTTGCTGGCAGAGCGCAAAGTAAAATCGGATAAAATTGTCGAGGACAAAGGTGTTCGAGTAGATGTCTCGTCGAGGACAGGCAGGGTGCTCGCGTAGACGTTAGCACCTAATTAATATGGCCCTGTTCCAGTAATATAATGCCAAAAGAATACTGTACCTTTACATGTTCAAACAAAAACAACTTCTGAGTATATTAGTCGAGTGCCCCGGCACACATCGGTATCACCAACCACAGTGTCGTAGCAGCCACAGCAGACCTATACGCCAATCATTTTCGATAGGACTTCACCAACGAAGTCACGGTCGAGGAATCCCAATCTGGCACACCCTTCCCACGCACACACACACACATGTTCGCCTCCCAGCTCACCGGACGACCCACTCAACTCACATTTCCCTCGCAATCCATCCCCTGGCATGAGACCCATCACAGTGCACAATCGCAGAGCGGCTTACTACGAGAGGATGCACATCCCTGAGCATGACCAACGCAAATACCTGTTGGCTGAATTTTTGCCTATTCTGCTAATTCTAGGGCGGGTTAACAATACCCAAGAGCGATTTTTGAGTGCTTCAATCTCCTTGTTAATTCGAGGTATCGGACGGAACCAATGCTATGCAATACTTATCTATGTTAGTTTTATGTGTGAGAACCTTAATATCGGTCGCTTGCATTAGCATACCGGTCGCAATTGTTGCCACAAGGTTATGGCGGGTTGGCCTCAAAATTACGGCGGGTTAACAATAGAGTCCGATATTGGTAGATCGGTACATGGCAGGCGGCGAAACGGAGGTGCCCAGAAAGCTTATTTTTATGAAATTAGTAGATGTGTCGTGACCTTAACTTTATGCACATACCACTCCCCGATCACCATAGACCATGCGCCGCATGTTACACACCACACCATGTGTGAACTGAACCGTCTCACTGTCACCAGCAAATATCTTCATTAACATATGATAATGTTAGGGTTTAGGTTTGGGTTTACCGTGTCACATACAAGTATCACATACACATGCCTTTCAGATATGTTGGAGACCTTTTCTAGACGAACAATTTCATATATCATATGCAGCCGTAGGTGGAGTGAATCTGGAAATAGAGGGGTGGTGTCTGGTACACGTTTTCACAAAGTGTGACTATCGCTGGTGCTTGAGAATGACCACCAGAGACGGTTGCGGGTAGGTCACTCTGGGTCATAATTATGCTTGTATCACCGCTTGGCGGGGGTGAAGTAGAGGGTCCCCGTCGACGTGCTTGAAGGTTTCGAGGGCCTAATCTCGACCGCAAGCCCCATCAGGAACTCGCAACTCGTGACCAACCAACTTCTCAAGTTTTCTCAATGAAAATGTCGAGGGAGGCATCCTTTATTTGACTGCACACCTGAGTTTAGGATAGCGACCACACTTTTTTTTTTGTCCTTTAGGGAGTATATGTGCATATTTTTATACGGGTTACCCGCTCTGGGCCGATTAAGCGCGCGATGTCGAAGGAATGCAAAGGGCGGGTAAACCCGCCGTACCAAGTCGCTACGGCGGGTTAACCCGCCTTTCGCAGAATAGGCATTTTTGCGCAGAGGGGCCGGGGGAGCAGCGTTTGGGGCCTTCCTGGAATGCCTGGACACGGTGCTTTCTGCGTACCACTCAGGCCATGCCCCAGCTCTCCTCGATCTCGATCAACGCCTTACTACGGAACCCTGCGACGGCATGTCGGCAACACGGCCATGATCGCGCAAGCCATCCACCGTAGTGCTGATGGAGCTACCCGCGCCTACGTCACCCGCTTGTTGGAGGACGACCGTTCGATCCGGAACGACGGCTGGGTGCTCTTACTACACATACGGGCACAGGTCCAACTAAAACCCCTCTCCGATGATAATGCCTCACTTGACCTCGCCAGAAATATTCTCATTACAGAGTCAGAGGACCCAATGCCTAAGCGTTTACGACAGTTAAGGCAGTACATCCAGGCGCATCGAAGTCACTGCCCCTCGTTTGTCGAGGTACAAGGCTCTGATTGACATGTTACGGTCATCACAGGCGGTGAGAGTCTGGGAGACATCTCTCTACCTGGGCTCATCAATGGCTTCAGGGCGCGGTTCTGATCTGGCACCGGTCACCCAGAGGGAATCATACACCTGTATAATGCAGTACAGAGGCGGTGGGATGAATACGGCAGCACACACGCCAGCATTGTCAGGGCACCAGTCATATGCCCTGGCACCGCGCCCTGCTCTTACTCGGAGGTTCTTGCCCGGCAGTCACCCCCACCGGCCACAACTACGCGTCTTTGCTTACTACGGTCGTTGTGAATTCTTTGTATTCGTGACTGTTATCAAATACAGTACCTAACAATTGCTGTATATCAAAGCTTTTAGTTGTGGTACCAAATTCGTTTGAGTGCACTATGCAAGTACTGTTCTCACTGCCTTGCGTATATGGCATGTGCAAGCATATATTCGCATAGCCAATCACGAGCTGGTAAACCCATATCATGCTGCATATTACATAATCACACAATATAAAGAGGTATCCGAAACGTTACAGTAATACCTCACATTTAAGGAAATGCTGGGTTAAGGAAACAGCCAGATTTTCGGGGGGGTCGGAAAAATGCGAAAAAAGCTGGGCTGGAAAAAAACATTAAGAAAATGTACCCAAATAAGGAAATGAAGGCTGCCGAATCATTTCGTTAACGGAAATCGGAATGTCATATTAAGGAAACGAAGGCTAGCTGAACATCAGAAAATTCCATTATTATTAAGGAAATTGTAGCTGAATCTAAGGAAATTATAGTCGATATTTCATGAAATTCTGGAAAATTTCAATGGCAAATAAAGGCTTTTTCTGCACCGCGTTTATTATTAAGGATTATTGGTTAATGCACGATAGCTACAGTACTATGTTGCATGATACGCCCCCTCCACCACCTCGTTCCCTTTAGTCTTCACAAAGCGCGTGAAACCGTGATCGAAGAGACGCGAGGTTTTCCGCTTTTTCGGATCTATTGCTACTTTCGTCGCTAAGGACTTCGCGATTGGAGAAGGGACTACCGATTCGGAAATAGTGGCACTTGATATTGACTCGCTCCCAATTGGGATATCCATAATTGCGGGAAGGTCCTCATCCGAGTCTTCAACCAACTCAACCGTGTCACTCTGCATTGATGCATTCTCGGTCTCACCGCTGGGACTCTCATTGAGTGGCGCTTTGGCCTTGATACGCGTGATGACTATCGACTTCAAGTCGTCGTAGTCTTCCTTACTAATCATCCCACTTTGCAAGTCAGCATGCAATTCTCGCAGTTCCTGGCGACTGCTCGGATCCATGGTGAATTTAAGAGAATGCGCTGGCTGACTGCGCTTTCCAGTCCCTAAAAAGAAATGGATTTAAGAGAAGAGGCTGGCTGACGCTCGAATCGCGTTTCCTATTCGTTAGTAATTTCGGTAAGAGGCTGACGCTGGCAGGGGGGGGGTCAGAAAAATACGAAAAAAGCTAGGCTGGCTCCAAATTCCTGTTTCCTTAAAGGTGAGGTATTACTGTATTGTAAGGTTCATAATCCCGCAATATGCATCGATGTAGGTGATAAACCCAATAGCAAACAACAACCATTGTACGATTTGCTGATTGCATTTGATATCGACCTACGCCCCGTTACGCAATGTCTGAATGACACCCGCAGCATAAATGCAACGGCTAGTTGAACAACATTGCAATAGCATTTGATATCGGTTTACGCCCCGTTGCACGTCGTATGAATAACACTCAATGTCGTACAACAATCCGGTGTGCGCATCGTATCTATCGCGTTGCTCAACACCCTGTTGTCCACCGTCGACCCAATAATAACGCCAACGGTGATCAACACCAGCGTTGGCCACTACAGTTATCGCACAATTTGAATGGTCGACGATAGTATTGATTCAATTTTCCCCAACGTTGACCCAATGATAGTGATTTTCCCGGATGTGTGAAATTCATCTGAACGAAATGCGAGCCAACTAGAGGAGAGAAAAAACGACTTGGTTGTAGATCGATGTAAAAATATATGCAGCCCACATTTTTTATAATACAAATACAACGTATGTGTTGTATAGCAAGCATACATATGATATAGAAATATATACAGCAAATGTGAAAATATGTGAATATATGTTCCATCCGTAGATTGAATCGAGTCATACTGAAAGTACCCTGGGAAATAAGTTATGATACAAATGAATAATGGACAAACTCTCGGTGGTTCCTCAGTAACTGCACCCTAGACCCTACTAATAATGCAGACCAGACTAAGTTTAATGTCGTCATTGTTATTGTGCTCAGCATCTTACTATATATAAGACATAGTCATCGCCGTGCTCATATGGATGTATTTGCTCTTGTTTGTCGTCCTCATCTGACCAGATATCCTTTGTGTTTATCTGCCGGATTTTCTACCTTCCATTTTCACATTTCTTATTTTGTGATGAAAAGTGAAGTATCAGTGCTGCCCATTTACTCGTTGTTGTCCATCTACTCGTCATCATCACTCTAGTTCGCTGCTATACACAAAATCATGCGAATTCCCGCCGTATCACCATTAACGACATATACATCCTCCCACTATGTGCTGGGTTGTCAAATAGAGTATCGTAGTCATACGAAACACACAATATTGTAATTAACTATCGCGAGCATCGCGTATAAAATCGATGTTGACGGAAGCATCTTTGATGTGTGGTCGGTATATATAATCAATGAGTAATAGAATGTGTATGTGTGTGCGTGCTCAGCGCCCGTGTGTAGTGACATGCATAATAACTAAGTCTGTGGACTATTGACTTTGGAACCTTCGATGGCAACAGTTGTCTCGCAGCTGAAAATATGACATCAATCATTATCATGCATTTAATGTAAACCATAGCTACGAGCACTACTAAAATGTAGAGGAGACTCATGTGTATGCAACAAAAGTGTCAGAATGCACCAATTTTAAAACGGGCCGTCTCCATTGGATCTTGGCACCCATTATTGGAGCAATAGGCTGATTGATGGTATACACGTGATCACTCCTAGGCGATGTGATTCGGATGCCGATTTCTTAGGCTTCGGTGATTTCTTAGGCTGCGACGGAGCCAGCTCAATGAAGACAGGGCTAAAATTGACAGAGCCGGCATCTGAATTTGCAAAGGTCCCCTGGAGACGGGACATGCAAGGTGCCGGAGCCTGATATTTTGGACCACTGTCAACAACGGAGCCGGGTTTCACCCGGTGTCCGTGTACGGAGCCAGGATATCTTCCAGGTTCTGGCTCCGCCCGAAAGCTCGGACCTCCGATTTATCCAGGCTCCACCCCCACCCCTCTCCAATGGAGAGTGACAATTTCAGGCTCCATACTTCGAAGCCGGATCCGATGTTGACACTGTTTTGGGCTCTGGCAATATAAAAGGGCAGCGGTTGTGACTCTGAGGATTTGAATACAGTCTGCGAGTCTGGCTTGGTACAAAGCACTGGCATGCACCAGGTAATCGTAGCATACGATAGTACCACCCATATGATCATACATAACCATACTTAAGCATATACTTATAACCGATCGCTTAGTTTGTCTTCTAGAAATCCACAAATTTGTGTAATAGGTCATTTGTAGCGTTATCAAGACCTTGATGACACACGTAGCGTGCGTCACACGTGACATTATTTCCTCAGCAGCAGGATGCATTAGCACGGACTGACAATGTGGCAGCACACAGAAGCCTACGACTTCTTTGCTGGACGTCACACTGACAGTGCCATTCACTAACAATCCAATATAATGCACCAATCATCATCAGTCCCTAGCCACAGCACGGCAACGGTACCCTCTGATTTTGGTCGCCACAATGGGTATTGTTGTGCATAATGTTGGGGTTGGCTGCAGAATTTTCAACTGGCTGCAGAATGTCCTGAGAAAATATTATCCGAACCGCCTAAGAAATGTCATTTCATTATTATACTTATCGTGTTATATTCTGCATCGCCATTGAATTGTCAACTTTGCGTGACATAGTGCCATTATAGTGCATCATTGCAAGCCCGTTCGTCTACCAAGAAAATTCACTCGCCTTCCATCAGGCTAGCGCTGGCATGCGGTTGGGTCGGGTGGCGGGGTCGCTTGGGCTGGTCTTCGTGTCGGGACTTGGGAGCAAACTACATCCAGTCACACATCGCAACAGTATGCATATGAAGACCGGAAGTCCAAGCGCCAGCGCCAGCACCATGCCACTGGATTTTGCAATCATCACCGAATATCGAACATTGTCGTCAACCTGAGTGGGCTACTCAACAGGCAGGTAGACTTGGACAGTGTTTTAGGTGGCGTCCACTTACTTTGACTACTGTGTAAGATTTCCAGCATATTCACGCGTTGTTGTTGTGTTGTGGATACGGTATGTGGAATGCTATTGCCTTGTCTATTTGATTTCCTACATCAGGTCGCAACTAGCATTATATCAATGATGGGAACTGGAGGGTCCTCAGATAGTG
>LGRX02012734.1:0-27506 GCA_001247695.2 Cymbomonas tetramitiformis
AGCCGCACGACCTCGCCCGGCAGGCAGCACCACCGAGCAGCCGCACGACCTCGCCCGGCAGGCAGCACCACCGAGCAGCCGCACGACCTCACCCGGCAGGCGGCACCACCGGATACCAGTATGACCTCACCCAGCAGGCAGCACCACCGCGCACCTGCACGACGTCAACCAGGCCTTTTTTGAGCGCTGCGTAAGACACCATCAACTCCGGCATATTCGCAAGTGTATTGACGACCAATCCCCCGATCGCAGGGCTTGTGTGACGCGCGATATCTTCGCAGGTGCTTCCCATCAAGTCCGCCAGTGGTAGGATGGCCAAGCAGCTCGCCAGAAATCCCAGCTCCCCATACCCCGACCGAGTCGCCCAAATTCCGATGGGAAGGCATAGGTAGAATACATTTAATGGCCCCTGCTGATTAAAAGTCAGCCGCAGCTTAACCGCATCATCCCGGAGCGCTTTGAGGGGGCTATGTGGCGCAGGGGTAGAGGGCGGGTCTGCGGCGGAAGCGCTCGACGCAAAAACTTGCATCTGTTGCGCGTGGGCGGAGCGTCGTCGCAGCATCTGAGGTGAGACCTCAGCGCATGAAGATAAGATCCCTCGGCGCGTATGGGGCCTGTGTTGTTCACTGCGGGTGAAGGCTCGGGGGGGAAGAGACGAAAAGCGAGTGGCATATCTGCGGGTAGTGGGAGCTCTGCAGCGAGTCTGATACGCGCGACGCTTGTGAAATATCGTGGGTTGATGGCGCAGCACTATCTGCGCGCTAGCTGTGATATGTGCGTCCATGAGCCCTGCGCGATCTGCTCAGAGCTTGCTGCCACCGCCGAGGTTCCGCCACACCTTCTCGCTGCACGAACCCAACGAGCGCGGCAGCATCAGTGGACGCCACGTTTTCTCACGTCCCAGGCCCAAGGCGTACAAGAAGCTACTATCCAGTATCGTGAAATTGTTGTTTAGCCTTGTGTGCTCTTCTCACGTCGGGTGAGAACGAAACGGGTCTGCATCGCCATGTTTATCGAGTTTCAGGGTTCTTCAGCTAACTGGAAAGGTCTGCACAACGAGTACATAGATTGGCCGCATCGAAGGCCTTGCACATAGAGCGGAAAGTTTTGGCGCCCTCGCTTCGTTATGCTAAGGTAGGTACACTATTGGGGAAAGTCTTCAACAACAGCTCGGTAGCAGGAGAACCTTGGCAACAACTTTTATTTACTAATCAGGGGAAAATACGGCAGCGGAATATGTCTGTGTTGAAGGGCACTGATTACCGCTTTTGCGTTGCCCTTATGAACTACATCTACGCACTTGTAGTTTCAAACAGTGTCGCATGATAGCGACAATGAAATCGCAAAAAAAAAAAAACCAGTGTTTCTTAAGGCTGTAAAGCTCAACCGCTATCACAACACATGCAGACAGAGAATGCTAAGAGAGATACCATGTGTGTCTCACTGAAGGATAGCAGGCTAACGCGAGGGCAGTGTGGAAGGAAACACGTTATATGGCCAATGAATCCAAACTCGGTCTCGTGGTGCCATGTGCATTGAAAACAATGTAACACGTGCCCTGAAGGGTCACTCGACCGCTGGGGTGGCTTGGAGCCCCATGGATCCGCCGATTTCGAAGGGGGGCTAGGGCAGGATATATGGCGATATATACAAAATTGAATTTACAATTATTAAAAAAAAAACTGTCCGGGGAGCAGCATCAGCATGAGCATCCAGCATCAGAGCAAAGAGCTGAGATGAATGCTGACAGTACAGTATTGATTTTCTCACTCTCTGGACTGGCTCATTCAATTGGGCAAGAACCGAAACAGGAATGAAGTATCGCAGATCGCTCGCTTCGCGGGTCTTTTGCCGCGAGCAATATATCACTTCGGACTTGACTTCCCCTACCACTACGCCAGGTCCTGTGACTACTAAATAACGCCTGCGGATGCAGTCGAAATAAACCAAAGTGCTGTAGGAATGGTGACTATTCTCGAAACACCGTCATAACTTAAGACTCACAATGCGTTTTCAGGTTTGCGCATGCCTGCACTGCCGGCGTCTCGAGAAAGTGAGAAGTTTGGCACAGTTTGCTGCTGTCGTGTAGACTGAGACTGCGTACTAGAATTGCTGTGTTCACTTCGGCTACAGAAAACTGCTGAAAGTGCTTCCTGAGGTGCCATCTTAGCGACGATCCGTGCCGCATACACAGTTGTGATCACTAAACCTACCCTCTATTTCGCGACATCAAAAGATCCCCAAAAGGGCTTCCTCCCCCCGCCTTTTCGTTCTGGAGAGCTATGCGCACTGTTTGAAACCGACAGGAAGCACTTTCCCGAGCGCTTGCAAAGTTCGTTCAGCCGCACCTCAAAACGGCAGTAATTTTGCAAACAAACGATGGCCTTACCCTTTCTTTCTGACAGCTGAACGCAAGATTGACCAGCAGACCTAGAGACTCAGACTCTACATGTATCTGTCGCCTTCTCCTCCAACGCCATGGCTCTCTAAGTCTGCAGTCACATGAGTCTTGTCCGTTTATTCGAGTGATGCCCGCAAGAACTTCACGCAAGCGAGCTCACCGCCGCTGCGCTCTGACCGCGCTCACAACGCGCGCCAGCTTCGCGCACTCGTAAGCCAAGATATAATCGCACCAACCCCGTTGCCACACCGAAGTGACCCCGAATGCGCCCCTCGCGGAAAGCCTTTGAGGAACGTGGCGACTATGCTGAGATCGCCGCCGACTTCGAATTTCACGCGTCGGCTGCCGGTACCGCAAGTCCATCACCGTGGGAGCCAGCCCGGCGGAAGGCTCTCAGCGCACAGCTCGTGAGCGGAGTGGTTGGCATAGCAAGCATCGTGTCTGCGGGATGTCTCGATCCAGGTGCTTGAACCAACTTTCACCTTTGCGTCGCTGACTTGTTGTTGCACTTCTATCCGTTTGCCTCCGGAGCCACAAGCTGCGAAAGGTGCGGCTTCCACTTCGGGGTCCCGGCCGGTGAACCACCTGAACCACCACGACTTAAGAAAGCGATGGTTTTGTGAACCCTCGGAGAGCGGGAACCCCAAAAACTCCCGGGAACTTAGCTTTCCTTTCCCATTATGGGAAATTCCATAAGCGACCATTCAAAGCAGGTGTCACAACATCGGATCTGCAGGTCGCGGTCGCGTCCTTCCCTGCAGCGGCTTGTAGCTCGTGGTCGTGTCACTCCCCGCGGATGCCAGGACAATGGCGAGTGGAGTTTTTTGCCGCCGTCGCCCGCGTATTCGCGTGCACAGCTCGCGTGCCGCGAAGTGGTGGTGCGGTGCGCCTGCTCACGCGTGCGGCGGTCCCGGGAGAGGAGTCGGTGATGGTTGACACGCCGGTGCCGGACGGCTGTGCAGGGAGCATTCAGGCGGATTTGCAGACCGCAATCCATTTCGGCCCCGCCACGTGGCCGTACGTGTGGAGCTTTCTGGTGGCCATCGCTGTGCATATGCTGACCATCCACACGGCAGTGGCGGCCAAGATGGACTTGGCAAGTATGATCCGGCAGCGCTATGGCAGACGGCCCAGGCTCATGGCCGCCCTGTGTGGCATAGCAATGCTCATGGTGGTGGTCTCCTCTGTGCAGGTGCGCCCTTGCGTCGATGACGGTGTATGGTTGAGGGGCGGTGACGTCGATGATGGTGTATGGTTAAGGGGCGACTGTGGGGATCCTAGGAGCCATACGAGCCGGTGCGGGGTGGCGTACACGGCGCGCTGGGGATTGTCAGGAAAGCTGCACTGTGACAAGGGCTCCGGGTGGGCTGCTTGGTGCAGGAGATGGTCAGGAAAGCTGCACTGTGACAAGGGCTCCGGGTGGGCTGCTTGGTGCAGGAGATGGTGGGGACTGCGATGGCGCTTCACCTGTTGCTCGGGGTGCCCACCTGGTCCGGCATCCTCATGTGCTTTCTGAACTCCTTTACCCTGCTGCTGCTGGAGCACTGGGGCATTCGCGCCTTGAGCCACCTCATGATGATCTTCCTCGCTATTCTGCTCATGGCGGCCATCGAGCTCCTGCGCCTCAGCCTCCAGTCTGCCGCCACAGGTACTGCAGACTGAAGGAACGCCCTTCGCCTCCTATCGCCCATCCGCCCCTTTCCTCACCCGCGTCGGTGTTGGTAGGGTAATTCAGGTCGACGTAAAGCTCACATGCTCCTGCCTGCTGCTGAGGCGCTGCAGAGGCAATCTGGAGGGAATGAAGTGCAGATCGCCTCCGCCCTTTGCTCGGTCGCTCGGCGACCGTCCCGCTCACCGACTTGGCTCCGGTCCTCCGAGCCGTGCTTCCATTGACCTGGCAGCGCGCCTAATTGCAGAAGCAGCCAGGGGCACCTCTCACGGACGTGTCGGCGCCTCATTCTTGTGTGTCGCGTTGCGCCCTGCATGCCTGGATCTGATGTTCGATGGCACCTGTTCGCTCTGATGCGGGTTCGGGTGCGCCGAGGCCGCTCCTCCGCAGATACGGCCTTCAGCACAGCCCACATCCTCACGGACATGGTGGTCCCCTTCTCCCATGGGTGAGGCTCTCCCGAGTCTGCCTACACGCGCCCGGTGCTCCCGATCCCATCCCGCGCCCATGTGGCAGTGCAACTCCCTTGGGAACGCCCCCCATGCCACGTCGGGCTCCCGATCCCACCCCGCGCCCATGTGGCAGTGCAACTCCCTTGGGAACGCCCCCTATGCCACGTCGGGCTCCCGATCCCACCCCGCGCAGATGTGGCAGTGCAACTCCCTTGGGAACGCTCCCCATGCCACGTCGGACCCCCGATCCCACCCCGCGCAGATGTGGCAGTGCTGTTCCCCAGGCGGCGCGCAGCTGGCTGTGCTGCTGTGCTGGCTCGAGTGCATAGCGAGCTCTCTTGTGGACCTCTGGTCTGTATCAGCGCTGCACAAACGATGCCACATTGATGACGCTGCTGTCATAGCGGGGCATGCGGCGTGCGATGGCAATGTCACGTGCGCGGCGTGCGATGGCAATGTCACATGCGCGGAGTGCGGTGGCAATGTCACATGCGCGGAGTGCGGTGGCAATGTCACATGCGCGGAGTGCGGTGGCAATGTCACATGCGCGGAGTGCGGTGGCAATGTCACATGCGCGGAGTGCGGTGGCAATGTCACATGCGCGGAGTGCGGTGGCAATGTCACATGCGCGGAGTGCGGTGGCAATGTCACGTGCGCGAAGTGCGGTGGCAATGTCACATGCGCGGAGTGCGGTGGCAATGTCACATGCGCGGAGGGCGATGGCAATGTCACATGCGCGGGAGCTTTTGAAGCGCTTGTATTGCTGCAGGCGCCTGAGATGCTTCTCCCCATCGGAGGTGCCTGCACGGAGGCGCTTTGCGTGCCTCTGAATCAAATCCGCAATCGGTGGCACTTTCCACACGCGGTGAAGTACAAGGAAGGGGATTCGGGAGATGTGTGTGGTGACGCTTAGGCCTCATTGGCTGGATCTTGTAGCCAATTTCGGCTCCATGCTCATGACGCATAACATCTTCTTGCAGTCGGCGCTCGCCGCTCAGCTTGCTTGCTGCCAGCACACCCCTAACGCACGCGACTTCCCACAGCTCTCCGCGCTCTCCCCCAGCACGCCCCGCAGGTGCGCCGCCTCTTCCCTTCTCCGTCCCTTCTTCTGCCACCGGCGTTTCGATCCAAGGAAGCAGATTCCCTTCATTTTGGACCACCTCATGAAAGCTTCTGAGTCTTCCGGGGTTTTTGGGTTTAGGGGTTTAGGGGTTTAGGGTAAGGTGGCGCAGGAGGGCATACATGTACGGATCGTCCTGATCTGAGCCATCACGCGTTCAAAGGGGGCTGGGGGGAGGCCATGGCAGGCGGAGCTCCCGTGGGCAGTGGGTAGCGCGTCTGACGGTGTGGGACATGGTCGCCATGCTGCTGACTGCGGTCGTGGTCAACGTGCTGCTCGTGCTCGCACTGTCCGCCGCTTTCCCAACCTCCTCCACGCTCTGCCCACTCGGCCTCGAGGACGTCACATTTCGATGTGAAGACCTCGGCATGATGGAAGTAGGTCGTGCGCTGAGGTGGCGGGTCGGAGCCGCAGCAGAGACCTGGTGGACCGTGTTGCTTCTCGTGTCGGGAACAGCCTCCTCCATCACGGCGGTCATGGCCGGGCAAGGCATCCTCGAGGTATCTCGCCTGCTGCGCTCCGCCCAACCTTCACCAGGCCACGAGGGTCCGCGCGCTCACAGCTGTCTGCGCGGTCGGCAAGCATGGATGCCTCTGCGACTGGGATGCACGAAGCAGAGGAGGGGACGCCACCTTGCGCCAGATACTGCTGACGGGAGAGCGGGGTATGGGAGGGGTGCGCCTGCCATTGGTCTGCCTTCAGGGCTTCCTGAGCCTCGACGTGCCAATGTGGAAGTCTGCAGCGCTCACCCGCTTCGCGGCACTCGTTCCTGCCGTAGCTGTAGCCACCTTGGCCACATCAACGGGCCCGTCTACTGGCATACCTCTCGATGAACTGATCTCTGATATCAATCTCCTTCAGGTACTGTGCAACCCCGTCCCGGCGCTCCCCGTGCAAAAGAAGAGCCAGAGACGTGTGGCAAGAAAGGATGCCATCTGCGAGACTACGAGGAAGGAATGCAGAGGACGTAGAGGGCGCTGAGAAATGAGGACGTAGAGGGCGCTGAGAAATGAGGAGGGGCGCAAAGGGTCGGGGGAAATTGAGCCAGACGGGACGGGGAGAGGTTAGGGGGAGGCTAAGTGGTACAGACGAGGGCAGAGCGATGCAACTGTGAGGGGTGGGTGGCCTGATAGGATGACGGGAAGGAGCGGATGCAGGTCGTCAGTCTTCCTTTTGTGCTCGTGCCGCTCGTACTGCTGGCCACGACTCCCGGCGGCCTTGAGCATGACGGCGACTTCCTGTTGTCGCCACCGCTAAAGGTGCCCCCCTGAGCTTAACCGCACTGCTGGACCGTAGATGTCTGAAAGAGGCGCGATGCTGGATTGGTCCACCAGGAGCTGCCGGATCACTTCGCCCATTGCTGCAGGATCATTTTACTGCGTGTGGGTGGGGTGGTCGGGGTCTACCTCGAGTGCTGCGCACGATACTCCCCAATCCCTACGGTTGCTGCCACTCCGGGGAGGGTCGGGGTGGGGGGGCTTCGTGGCGATTGACCCTCGAGTTGCCTCTGCGGGATGCCAGGTGGCAGCGTATGTGGGGGTGGTGATCAGCGTCTTGCTGGCACTGCTTACCGGCATAGCCAGCCTAGTGAACCGCCTCATGAGCATTGGCGCTGGCCCCGCAGCCTCCTACGGGACCAGTGCCCTTGTTGGCGGCGCTTACGTGGTGATTATTGGGTAGGTCCCCCGCGTGGAGAACGGTCGTGTGAGTTGGAATTGGCAGGCGCTGGCATCGCCGTGCTACCTGCCTCTCAGCGAGCATGCTGGATATGCGGTATGCGCTCTGTGTGGGCGGGGATGCGGGGGCTGATGCGCACTGCACGGTGGAGGGGGGTTCGCATGAAGGGCGTGCGCTGCATGGAGGACGCAGGGTGTAGGCTCGCTGCGGCGCAGACGCCGGGACGAAGGCTTGTGGGGTGGGTGGGGGCATGCGGAGCAGTCACTTCTGCAGGTGCTTGATGCAACCGCCAGACGGGGATAGCTGCAGGTACGCAACGCATCGATTGCCCGAGGAGGCGCCCGTGGCAGTGGAGAGGGCGGCTGATGCACCCTCCCTGACAGCCTCGGCTGACTCGCACGCGAGCCCAGCAGGCCCGTCGCACACCCCTTGAACCCTAACCCGACAAACCCCAATCCTGGAAGCCCTCGAATGTGCGTGCTGCCCCTGCGTCTTACAGACTTGTATGTATGGCATCCCAGGGTCGCATGATTGGATCGCCTGCCTGTCCTGGATCCCATGGACACTAGGCCTCCCGTCACGGGCATGGGAGTCACTGCGCGGGCGGTTCGCGGAGCTTGAACGTTGCTGGCGGGATAGCCCAAGCTCCTAGGATGAGGGTGCGACGCTAGTTGGCATGCCCACTTTGGCCACCACTTCAAGAATACGGTCCTCCTCGAGACCACCTCCCATAGCCACCCTGCCTGGTTGCAGGCATTCAACCAGCTGTTGTTCTCGACGACGTACAGAGGCAGATGAGGGTGAAAGGTCCCGCTGTGCAGGGTCCCTGGAGGTTTCGACGCGCCTTACATCCCTCTGGCCGAGGACTCAGACAGGGAGGGTGAACACAAGCCGCCACCTCAGCTCATTGTCCGCACCGCCTGCAACCTCGTGGCCTCGACGAGTTCGCCAAGAGACTCGCCAGGCACCTCCGGCAGCGGCGACGGGAGCCTCCACAGCCTTGTCCTTTCCCCGGTACTGCCCACCTCTGCCCTCCGTGGTGCCTGCTTCCAATCACCTGTCAGCCGCGTTCGGACAGGTCCATCCAAGGCTTGGAGATCCTTGTGTGCGGCCGGATGTCGCCCTGCGAAGGGCTCCAATCAAGAGCGCACGCCTTGATGCCCAAGCCAGCTGGTTGCTCATCCTCAGCCGTAGGATGATGATGGACGGATGGGCCGTAGCGAGGTCACGCAGCTTGACGCCCAAAGGCCGTCAATGCCACGATTGATGATGCTGCGGATCCTACAGTTGACGTGGGAGCTGCATGGGCGCCCGCAGAAGGGGCCAAGTGGCAGCAGGCGTCGCCCAGAATTGAGACAGCCCATCCAGGATTACCCGTGTGTGCATATTCGGGCCGGACTACAATTGCAATTGGTGATTAATCACGTGGGGGGGAGGGGGCATGGTGCAGGGCCCCAGGGACCCGGAGATCGTCGAAGAGGTGCCAGGCACGCCTCACGTGCCGGAGCCGTTCGCATTTGGATGTGCTTTGAAGCTTTTTGCCGCCACCGCGGGACTCCTCATGGGCTACAATATCGGTGCTCCTTCTTCCATTCCCCGGCGCATTATGGCTTCGCCGTGCCCGCCCCGAGGGTGCAACCCAGTTTTCCGTCTCTAATCAATTTCCAGATTTGGTTGGAGAATCGCCAGCATGCATCCTCCGCAGCGCTTCCAGGGTGATCGGACGGATGTTCACAGGAACGCCCCCTCACGAGGCCGTGTGCCGCGAGTGGGACGGTATCAGGTGGTTGCAGCTGGGGACCGAGGTTGGCGCTGGGGTACTGGCAGTGCCCATGTATGTTGGCGAGTTGGCACCGTCCGATCGCCGCGGGGCACTGGTAGCAATCAACGAGCTGGCCATCTCCATCGGGATTCTCTTTGCCTTTGTGATAGATGTTACCTTCAGGTAGACGTTGTCCATCAACACACGAGAGTGAGGGGCGAAGGGGAAAGGGCGCGGGGAGTCCCGCAGGTGTGATAAGCGGAGCGCTGAGCCAGATTGGGGAATACTTCTCTTTGAGCACGTTCCAGAAGGAGCTCTGCGTGTCCATCATTGTGATGGGGGCGCTCGTCGGCTCCCCCATTGGGGGGTGGTCCATGGACATCCTTGGACGCCGCTTCACCGTGCTGTTTGCTGCCTCTGTGTACTGGCAGGTGACGTGGCGCTCCTGCCCACATTGTCCAGCACTCGGGCGCCCGGCGCATGGCCTCGGAGGCGATGACTGCAACTGGTGTAGGCTGCGTAGGCTGTGGCTATCAGGCAAGCGTGGAGGTGGTGTGCTGCATCACGGATCTCCCTGCGCCGCGCTGGAATTTATGAAGCGGCCACGAGGCTTGAGGGGGGCTTGCGGGGCTCCACAACTGCAAACGTTCCGTTTGGGCGGAGTTGTGCTGTGATGCCATTGGCTTTTGAAGACCTTCGACAAAATCATTCAGCTTCGCGCACAGAAGCTGGTCAGCCTCGCAAATGAAAGGCGGATAGCACGTGCTTCCTGGTATGCCAACGCAAGAATTCACGAGAGTTGGCAGATCCGTTTCGACGGTCTAAGGCGAACCTATCATTTTGGCTGCTGATTAGTGACACCATCCGTCCGATGGGGAGGTGCTGTCATGCAGGGCTGTTTAATCCAAGGCTTTGCATCGTCCTTCACAATGCTTCTAATTGGCGGCTTCGCAGTTGGTATCGGGGTTGGCGTTGGGGTACTGGCAGTGCCCATGTATGTTGGCGAGTTGGCACCGTCCGATCGCCGCGGGGCACTGGTAGCAATCAACGAGCTGGCCATCTCCATCGGGATTCTCTTTGCCTTTGTGATAGATGCTACCTTCAGGTAGACGCTACCCCAGTGTCCTTCGTCCCTTGTCAGCCCGTATCCCACCGCTCCGGTAATCCTGTATACCATGCACAAAGGTGCCTCTCCGTGTGAACCCGGACCTTGCCTTGGCCACTTCCCGCGCGGCCTGTATCGATCTTCGGGGGAGTATGGGGATTCGGCACTGACGAGGACGTTGAGGTGGGGGTGAGTGCCACCCAGCGGGATGCCAGAGGGGTGGAGGTATATGCTCGGGCTGGCCACGGTGCCTTCCTTTCTGCAGTTCTGCATCGCTGCGGTGTTCCCAGAGTCTCCTTGGTGGCTCCTCAGCCGCTCAAACCCGGCTGGCGCGGTGGCCGTGCTGCTGGATATTCGGGTAAGCTCCGGCGCAGCCCACCTGGAGGCTGGAGCGGGGAGTGGGGAGGGTTTGGTATTTATTGCTTCGTTGACCCGGGGAAGGCTGCATGGAGACGGCTGATGGCGGGGTTTGAGGTGCTGGCCACTGCTGCATCGAGACGGCTGGTGACCTGGGTCGGTTGCCCTCAGGTTCGGGCGCTGTGGCTGGCCAGCGGCGATGCACGGGGGCTGCCAGAGGCCGCATGGACTCCGCTTCTTCTCCAGGTGCGTCAAGGGCGGACACGCCCGATGCCCGCCTAGGCGTGCCCCGGGGCTCATTGCCCGGCGCTGGCCATTCGTTGTTGACATGTGCAGATGGGGGGTGCAAACTGGTGCTGCATCTTCCATCTGCTGGCAGTTCATGACTTGTGGTCGTGATGTCCGCTGCCGCAATTTCTTAACGGTATGAACTTTAAGAGTATTACCCATGGGAACAGCAGGCCGTTGCCTCGTGGCGCACTCGCCAATACCTGAGCATACCCGAGCCTGCCATCGCATAGACGGTTGACGTATGGTGGTAGACACATATCTAAGACAGAGTTACTCGAAGGCTGCGGCGACGTGGGTGACATGGCGAGGCGTGTGCAGCCAGTGGCCATTTGTCAAGTCTTGGAATGTGAGGAGGTGAGGATGGCGCTGGCCAGGAGCTGGGTCTCATGCAAGCGACGCTGCGCTCGCAGACCACACATCACGCAGGCAAGTTCCAAGCTCGCACCGTCATCTGAGCGATTGGTCACACATTTGGCCGCGCCCTCTCGCTCAGCGCACTTGACGATTCGTGCTACAAGCACATCACAGCAGGCGCTCCCACCTCGCTGCCATCTGGCGGTTATTTCACAATATATTGTACTTTCTGGACGTGCGCTTGATCATCCACCGATGTGCGGCCATCGCTTCTTTTGTTCCGCTCGCGTGCACTCTCTGGTCATTCGCACCTTCGATATTATGGGGGGGGTGTGCTGCCGGGGAATGCCTTAAACTCACAATTTCCCTCAATGCTTGCATCACAGTCATCGCTCGTGTATGATGTGGATCCCCACGCTGCTCTGAGTCCACACACGGCGCGGTGGATTCTAGCTGAAAGCAGCAGCACGCGTGGCAAGGGTTCTCAAAGGGGGGGAGGGGGAGGGGTCGCAGGGAACTCCCTCCGGGACCTGCTTCAGCCGGAGCTGCGGCGACCCCTCATTGTGGCCACTGGGCTGTGCTTCTTCCAGCAAATGACAGGGCAGCCCACGCTGTTGTCATATGCCGCATCCATCTTCCAGCTCGCCGGGTTCTCCACGTCGAGCGCAGGTGTCGCCTGCAGCCGAGGCTGCCCCGAGGGCACGAGGGGCCCACCTCTTCTGCTGCAAAACACGAAAAGGGGTTCAAACAAATTGCTGTAGCTGCTTCATGGCCGCTCCTCCCAGGAAACTGTCGGCGTCCATACATGCCACCTTGCCTATTGGATCAAAGTTTGATCGAACCACCGGGTAGCTTGAAGATTTGCCGTGATTCGCACTAGATACGCAGCGCCATTGCCCGTGGTAGGTCCCTGGGCCAGGGAGGGAGTGGTATCCCTCCCTGCGGCCACTGCTGCTGAGGATGTGCTGTGCTTTAGGTTTTTGTAGCGCGTTTGAAGAGGATTCCTGGCTGGTGGCCTCAGAGCGGGTGGTGGAACCCGAGAGTATTGCATGCAGGCATCGCCAGCATGAGCCTCGGGCTCGCCAAGCTCGCCGGCACTCTGATCACGGTGTGCAACGTGGATAAATTTGGGCGACGCCCGTTCCTAATTGTGGGGCAGGTGCACTCCCTCCTCCGATGTGCACCACCCTTGTGCTCGTTGCCAGAAAGTGGAATTGCTCAGGGTGTATGTGCCCAAAATATGCAAGTGCACATCGTGGTGTCTCCGGAATATGTCAGCGCCCATCTTCCTGTGAGCAGTGCATGCGAATGCCCATGCTTGCGTGTCCAGGATGGAAAGATGCCATCCACGTTCACATGTTGAACACGTGCGCCGTTCCATGCGACAACGTTCAATAGACTGGAGGCAAGAACAGTGAGGGCTGTGTGGGGGAGATGGGGGGCTTGGCGCGGCAGGCCGGAATGTTAGTGGGGCTGCTGATCCTGTTAGTTGTGTTTCTGCTCTTGGACTATTCAACTGTGCACTCACCGCTGGTTGCTGCTTTAGCTTGCGTAGGTGAGCCTCGTACCAAGATGCTCCCTTCCAGTTCTGCGGACGGCGCAGTGAAGATGGGTTGCCTTGATTGGCTGGTCCGGGGCTGACATGCGCTTTGGGCATATGTTCAAGATGATGACTCACACTCCACAATAGACAACATGGGTAACCATAGGGAAATTGTGTGGTTCGTACCAGTGGATTTTGCATTGTCGGTCGACTGGTAATTGAAAAAGGGAGCTGGGGACGCATTGCAGGACTAGTAATATTCACGGGCTGCTACTCGTTTGGATACGGCCCGATCACGTGGGTGGTGGTTTCGGAGATATTCCCCATGCACATCAGGGGGCGAGCGGGGTCCATTTGCAATACCATCAACTGGGCATGCAATATTGTGATGTCTCTCACTTTTCTTTCCACGGTTGACACACTTGGCCGTTCAGCCACCTTCCTCGGGTGCGCCACCCTGTGGCCCGCTGTCGCCTGAATGTCTTCGCCCCCAGAAATGCTACCAAAACCTGAAGCTCTGGAACATTATGCAGATCCTGATTTCCTGCTGCGCATGCCCTGAGAGGGTCGTACTGAAACTCTCTGTGTTGTGGCTGTGGGTAACTGTACACCTGTTTGCCCTCGCTATAATAAAGCATGGATCACGCTTCATCAGGCTATTGTCCTTATTACGGTGAAGGATAAATTAATTAATTAGTTCGCACAGGATATCTTCACTAGAATATGGGAAGTCAATTCCTCATAGTGATTTTGGGACCACTTGACCAAGGTGTGAATTGATTCATCAGAGTGGCTTCCTCCCCAGAGCAAGGGATGAATCAGTTCCACGCAGCACTGTTTCCTGGCTAGAATAAGGGGGAAGTCAAGTTTGTCTGGAGGAATGGTGGTGGGTGAATGCGGCAGAGAGGTTCAAGGGTCCTCCCCGTCGATGGCAGGTTTTGCATGTTATAGGTAAATGCTGGGATGCAGATCAGTGTGCATGCAGCTTTTATAGTCCGCAATTGATGTGTGTGGTTGAGGCATGTCTGCAGGTACACCCTATTGGGGGTCGTAGCACTGTTGTTCATATTTCAGGTCGTTCCTGAAACAAAGCCAAAGGCTGTTGCTGAAGGTGCAGCACCTGATTGCAGCGAGTCTCCCCGCAGAAATTCATTCTCAGATTCACCAGAATGATCAGTCTCCTGTAAGAACCAGAAGGATAAGCTGAGCATGTTTTACAGTGTTTCATAAATTTCTTAGTTTAGCAGGTTTTCCCCAGGTGGATGGGCAACAATGCCCAGGCCACACCGCCCTCGTGTGCAACTTTGATTAATTGCATACAATCCTTCGAGCTGCATAAGATTAGCGTAGTTCTTCTAATACAGAATGCTGTAACGGAATGCATTGTGGCTTCTTCGTTATCACATCAGCTGTTATTATCGCTTCGCAGCACCATTCTAGCACTCTGATGGCAATGTTGCATACAGGAGTATTTGTTGAGTAGCCGCATGTGCCCTCTAATTAAAGCATTCGCTTCAGTAAGAGAATCCTCTGTCTTCTTGGGCTGTGATGAATATCTTGCTATGAAGTGCTGGTCTCTAGTAGACTTAGTAGGTGACTACGGTTATGAAATGTGTAGAGAGAGAGAGAGAGGAAGAAAGAAGTACATATAGAACACATGTGTAGCCACAGGCGGTTATGCCCAATGCAACAAGTGTGCAAAGATGGCCGCTTTCAGCATCGCAAACAGCATAGATCCGTACGGTATTTCTGTACAGCTCATTCAAATTATTAGCCCTGATGAACCGGGAATGACGAACTTGCCATCCAAAGGGGCACTGGAACAGCTTGATAGTTGAGGGATAATGTTGTGAATAATGGTGGGCTCGGATTTGCGTGATGTGTATGTGTATACCATTTGTACGCTGCATGTGATGAACTTGTTGTTAAGATATGTCACGTTTGTTTAGGATGATTACATGCATGTCCATGGCTGAGCGAATAACGCACAATTTACCAAGGCATGCTCAGCACTACGGTCCACATGTCAAACAGTAAATCTGCCTCGATGATTAGTACAAGCCTACCAGATCATTCCATTTGAGTATATTGTTGAGGTATCATATGTTTCCAGCATCAAATTGCTCTCTGTTATAGAACAAGGGATCGTTCTCAGTTGCATGATGATTTCATGTGTTTTTTCCCATCGGCACGAGGGGATTGAAGCAAGTCGTTGCGGCGTATAAACATGTATTCTGCACGGAACATAGCTATGGGAACCTTCAGCGCCCCATCAAAAGCCAGCCCATACAATGCACCATCCACTGTTTCGAAGGTCCCCTCGCTGTCCAACGCGCCCTCCAGCACATTCAGCGATTCGGTCAACAGCGGAATACCGCCCGCGTCTTCAATGGCATGCCTATTTTCGGCATCCTCTGCCAGAATTAGCAAGGCACCAGCTGCATATGTCCTCCCCTCTTCGGTTGTGCCATATTTTAACAGCTGGACGAGCAGTGGAATGGCGCCTGCCTCAACGGATGCTTGTTTTCGTTCACGGCTTTCACTGATGAGGTATTTAAGTGCACCGGCTGCCTCGACTTTTGCCCTGCACGTGGTATCCACACTATCATCCAGCAGCTTAACCAGTGGTGGAATGGCGCCCGCCTCCTCGCACGTTTTCTTGCGCGAAACACTGTCAGCTACCAGAAGCTTTAGCGTGGCGGCGCTGGAAGCCTTCCCGTCACATGTGCCTTCTTTCAGCAGCTGGACCAGCGCTGCGACCGTGCCCGATTCTGCCGCAACGAGGCGCTGCAGGGTCTCGGCATGTGCCATCATCATAATCACAAACACAGCGTGTGTCTTCTCATCCTGCGGCGCTGTACTAGACAGAAATTCAGTCATCAGAGATAGTGCGCCTGCCTCAGCACATGCTTGCCATGTTTTGCCATCGGTGTATGTGTCGCCGGTATCCAGAAGTCCTGTCAGCGCATCGAACACGCGCATCCGTGCACACCCGGAACTGGCTTCCCGTAGCAGCGCAATCAGCAAAGGAATGGCCCCCGCTTCCACAATGCATTCCACGAGCCCGGTGGCGTCGGCCAGCAATGACAGCACGGACGCAGTATAGGCCTTCTGAAGCTCGTTCACGCCTTCCCTCAGTAGTCGAACCAGCTCCGGCACTCCTCCCGCCTTTGCGCACGCCTGCTTCGCTTCGGCGTCGCCGCCTGTCAGCAATGCGATCAAAGCGGCCAATGCAGTGGTTGCGGCATCCGGCATTGGGTAGCTGTCCTTCAACACCTGGACGAGGGGCGGGATAGCGCCTGCGTCTATGATTAGCGATCGCAGGGATCGGATGCCACAGCTCAAGATCGTTAAAGCGCCGGCGGCGTTCATCTTACCGGCTAGGATCATGTAAGGGTCTCTGAGGACCTGGACCAGTAGCTGAATTCCGCCCTCTTCCACGAACGTCGTCTGCCGTGCATCACTTTGTATCAGGAGGCTCATCAGAGCAGCCCCTGCGTTCACCCGCAGCTTTGCACGGAGGTCCGCATCTCCCATCATCTGCAACAGGACTGGGATGCAGCCTGCTGCCGTCATTTTCTGGCAGGTTCTTTCACGCTCCTCCGCGTTTTCGTCCCCTCCTGTAATTAACTTCAGCAGCGCGCGCAGCGCGTATTTTTGTCCGTTGTCTGACTGGCCGCCAATCAACAGCTCCACGAGGGGCGCAACAGCACCCGCTGATGTGACGCGGGAATGAACAATCGCATCTCCCCTCTCAAGCATGCACTCCAGCGCACCCGCTGCAAATGACTGCCCCCTTTTTGTTGCGCCGGAGTCCAGCAGTAGCTGAACTAGCAGTGCAATCCCGCCCCCCTCCATGCACGTCCGGACATGTACCTGCTCATTCAGCAGTCGCATGAGAGCCCCTGCAGCGCAGGCCTTTCTGACGTGGCACTCAGGCCCGCTGGACCCTAACAGCTGTACCAGTGTCGTGATACTAGATGGATGAGCCTTGGCGGCGAGGATTTTCCTCAGTCCCGCGTCTTCACCAAACGCCAACAGTGACACGGTTGCCTGGGACTTCTCGCCATCTGTTCCATCTGTCAGCAGCTGAAGCAGATGCCCAATCCCGCCCGCCTGCGCACAGATCTGCTTGCGTCCATTAGCTTCATCTACTATCAGCATGTTGAGAGCCCCCATCGCCTGCAGCCTTCCATCTCCGTCAACATCCACTAGCATCTGGACGAGGGGCGGGATGCCTCCTCCCTCGGCAATGCTCTGGCGTAGCGTCTCGTGTTGCGCTAGCATCATCAAGGCGCCTGCAGCTTGCGTTTTTTGCCTGCATGTGCCTTCTCTCGCCAGGCGGACCAATGGCGGTACTCCATCGGCCTCTATCGCGATACGGTGCCTGAGAATCGCATCGACTGCCGCCAATTGCATTAATGCGAATGCCGCATACGACTTCCCCGCCTCATCTGACTTTTCGTCGCTCAACATCTTCACAAGCGGCACGATAATCCCAGCATTGGCGCATGATTGCTTTCGACGATGATTGTTGTCATCAGAGAGTATGATGACTGCCAGAGCGCCCGCCGCGTGCATTTTATCGTCTGCCGTACCATCAGTCAGCAAGCGAATCAGCGGCAAAATGCCGCGGCCCTCAGAAGCGATCGCGTCTCTTAGTGTTTCATCATACGCCAACATCCGTAGAGCGCTGGCTGCAAACGTCTTACCCGGATGATTTACACTATCATTCAGCATACGAATTAGTGGTGGAATGGCACCTGCCTTAGCACACGCACGCCTGCATGTAAAAGTAATCAGGGGCTTTCTATCTTCATCGACCAGTATTAGCATCAGCACTCCTGCTGCGTAAACTCTCCCATGTAGTGTGCCATCATTCATAAGTCGAACCAGCGGCGGAATGATGCCACCGATGCCGCATGCATGTGCAATTGCTGGTGGGACACCCGTGGCTGGATCCACGCGCATAATGCCGTAGATAGCTGCTGCTGCCTTGCATCGTTGATCACAACTTGCGTTCGTGAGCGCATTCAGTAATTGCCCAACCTCCTTATCACGATACATCGCGTCAATATCAATTGAAGCCAACGGCGGAGAGCGGGGATTTAATAGGTCGGCGGACGACGACGATGGGGGATCCTTTGTTATGGGATGATGAGATGGTACGCGAACTTGTTGAGGAGAGGGGGTTGCACACACAACTTTTTGTGAGGTCTCATCGGGAATGTTAGGGTGAACATTTTCACAAAAGGCTGGCGGCGCCGAAGGTATGTCCCGCCTAGTGGCACGTGACGACGAATCTACCTCAACGGATGATCGCCTCCTTTTTCTGCCGACCATCGATACCTTTTTATTTAGCGGACATGTATTTATTATTATTGCACGGGTGCGACTCCGAATTGCGCGCGGTACTAAACATCATTGCATTAACACTATTTTCTTGCACAGACGTTGCAATATGTGACATACGCAATAAGGTGCGATCACTCTGGCTGATGAATGTTGCAAATGTGGGTTGTCGAATCAAGTACGATTACAGCTGACTCATTAAGCATTCAAACTACCTCGCTCGATTGACAAATCCGGGTATTCGTGGCGTTTCCATTATGATTGCGGGTCATCCACTTTCTTCATTCATCGATGACAACTCCTCCTCAAAAATTCACCTGGCGGGATAGGAATTTGAATTACTTAAAAAACGACTCGCGAGAAATTTGAAAATCACAATTTTAGCTTCGCGTCAATCGACGCACCGATTCTTTGATGTATTCGAACGTCAACCGACAACTGGCACATTGACCGATACCGCCGCGTCGTGGACAATCGATATACGATTCTTGAAATTTCGCATCGACATGAAGTGGATATTATTTGAAATAGCGATCAGGCGTCAGCATGTGTCACTCACCGCCCCCGTGATATAGCGGGGGCTTCGGCCGCCCGTGCCCCCAGTTATTGCGCCGTTGCGAAACTGTCATCGGCAGGATGAGATACTTAAACGTGCGCACGAATAATGCGTTGCGGCACATTACTAATGTTTTCATTCCGCGAATCCATATCCGGCGAAAGCAGCACGCACCCCGACAAACGCATAGTGAATAACGATTCGAAACATGTATTGCAAAATAAGAGGACGCATTTAAAGTCCAGGGCCGCATAAACAATTTAGGCGATGGATATTTTGCAGTGCCATTTGCGAGTTCCTACAGATTAAGCACGCATATACTCATCGGACACGCGCATAATGGCAACATCAAACGACACAAGTGTGCCAGCATCTTCAGGCAGCAGTGGCCGGATCCAGCCCTCAATCTCCCAGCGTCAAAGAACCGGCGACGCCATAATATCGAATTCCGAATCATTGACTATGACGAAGAACTTACTGCGCATCGGGGTATACAATATTTGCTACTTACGATGTCTTTTCCCAGAAGATCGGTTTGCAGAGTTAAACGCGTTAGGCATGCGCTTGAAGAGACTGATTCCAGCATGCTCAGACAGTGCACGCGTCGTTGATTGGCTTGAACAAGGTGTATACGATGCCATCAGTAGACGATATCTGAAAACTCTTACATTTATCATCACCGATGGTGAAGATACTCGCAACGTGCTCGAATGCTATGAATTTTCTTTCAAGTTCTGCGAGGATGAGAAAGGTGATGACTCGGTGAGCGTGAGCTTGGTCTCTGAACGCGGCGATCACACAGCAGCAAATAAATCAGCTAAACACCGCGAGTCTAAAATGGACGCCGAGCCTCACATGACGCAGGATCAGGTTCGAAAGGTAGCCTGTCAAATGATCAGAACGCTTTGCGAACTGATAAAGACATTTGATTATGTACCAGATGACCGCATATTGACCATGAGCCTCTCGTACCACGATAACGTTCCTGACGAGTACGAACCACCATTTTTTTGCGCTGAGCGCGAATCCCTGCATTTTAGGGAGACACCAAATTCTTTTGAAACGACAATCGGTGCTGTTGAAACTCGGCATCATTCGCTGTCGTTGCGGATACGGAGCAAATTGGACTGCTTCTCAACTGACGAGGTGGCGACAGCTTCCCATTCAAAGTCGCTGGTTCCCATAGAAGAACTGTACGGCACCAACAGCGAACGTCATCAGCCACGACAGCAACTCCCGACTAGAGCGCTCAAGTCAATGAATATAAATCGTGTTCCGTATTCATGTGCCACGAGTCGACAAGATGACATCGACAGTGAAAATGCTGACCCAAATGTGCAACATGCAACTAACGCTCGCACCGATGTCGAGATGAAGCATGCTCTACGACGAGACGAGGATGATGATGGGAGGTCGGCAAGTATGTCAGTAGCGGCAGCATCAGCGACAGCAGCAGCGGCAGCAGCGGTAGCAGACAAGGGGAAATCAGCATTAGGATCAAAGCCCTTGCACACACGTGCCGGAGACATTGATAATGTAACCCACAAAATGGCCACAGTCGCGCGGAGCACAAACCACACATCAGCCCATCAAATGCAGCCGCAACTCAAGCCTCACATCCATGATGATGATCCGCAACGCTCGAATACTTGCCCCCCCCCAGCTAAGAGTGCTAATATGCAAACTGCCAAGTTCATTCACGATATGAATGCACTGATGACCGAACCCCAAGAAGACATCGCTGTGCAAGAACCATCCGATGATGATTCGGAAGAGACCAGGATGCCGCCACACACTAATGCCGTTGAGCTCAACGTTACACACGCACACAGCAGCAGTGAACATGTCTATCACAACGTCAGAGGATTTGTGTTTCAGAATCATGCACACGGCGAAATAATTGACATATGTACAGCTGCAATCGAACTTGAACATATGTGCAGTATGAGTGACATCGAGCATTATTTCGGAAGAATGGTGCGAGAGGGTCATCTGTCCTTACCTCCTGCCAATGGGCATAACACAGGAAACGGTGACCATTACACGCTCAATAAAAAACAGCTGAGCAACATCCCATCAAAGCATCCACCAGAAAATGTTCAGCGCCGCAGCTCTTCCAATCCAAAGCCCTTCGCTGATCCACGACATCCATCAAGCAAAGATGCATCTGACAGCCCAAGAGCTGTTCTTGCCTTACCAGCGTCAACTGCTAATGGTGAGAAGGACGCATCAGGGCCTAGACCTCACAGCACCAATGATGGCATGCACCGAACACTCACACCATTCAGCGCACCCAATGACTGTCAGCAGCAGAGTAGTGCGGCAAGCAAGGAAAAATGCTTCAGTAGGCGACGTCTCCGCGTGGACTCCACACAGGCTCACAACAGCCGTCATACCGGCAATGGAGATGCCTCGCCTTGCAGTATCGGAAATAATCGGGCATCGCAGCTGCGCATTGTTGATAACAATCCTGTCACAAAAAAATCGCAAAAACGGCCTGGAAGTACGACATCTCCCAGTATGTGCAAAACATCTAAAGTACTGACCCTATCAGACAATGCCACTGGAAATGCTTTCAAAAGAAGGTGTAAAACCAGTACCGTGATAGATCCAATTCATCAGACAGCTGGGACCATGACTGCAATCATCCCTGCCACTAATGCGAATTCCAGTGATTATCCACACCATCCACCTTCATTGACAGAAAGCGATCACAACGCCCGTCCAGTGACCCGGTCTATGCGCAAATGAACCTTGTGCAGCCCAGCTTGATATGTACGCGCGGCTCGTGTGCTGACACAGCCATGACTAACCATATAGTTGCTGTTCATCACCGATATCCATGCGACTGGGATATTTAGGTTTACCATGCGCTGTTCCATGACACCTGCATTGACCATATTTATGCAAATTTGACCAACAATGCTTTCCTAATCGTGGTTTTGCCCTGCTAGGGAGCTTACTACACAAGGGAAAAGTCCACATATTTCTCCTTTCAAAAATTTATGCTGCAGCTGATATAATGAATAGCAACTTGTCTGTAAGAGCATTACATTGCGGGCCAATGGCATTGGATGCATATTTGAATCGCAATCTAGTTAAAACACAACATATGTGGTTATGCTTGCACGCGTAGCAACTGCAGTGCTGGTACAATCCACTCTATTGAGTGAAGATGTTTCCTGGCCATAAACTACTACTTCCTCATGTAAGAGGAAGAGCCTCCTTGCATATCCTCAAACTCGGCATGCAGTGTTTTAATTGGAATGTGCAACCGTATTTTATACTCTTGTCACAAATACATATTTAGCAAATTAAATGGCCATGCATCATCGCGATTGTGGTACATGCAGTGGTAAAGTATGACAATTGTCCTGATCAGTTATATCACAACATGCGACAAAGCCCACATCACGAGTTGCTGTTAATCCGACTCGGGGATCTGGACATTACCACAACAACAATGGAATACAATAATTCCATCTCAGTAATCCAAAAATGTGCACGATATTGGATCCTCAGATTAAATCATTGTTGAAATAATACATGCGCTGCGCATGTAATCTCGGCTTGAGCAGTGTTAAGATACCAAAGGAACAGAGCTCCTAACCATAGACTACACGATAGCCACCTTAATACCTACTGCATGAATCCAATGTCTTTCCGAATGCTGTTCCGGCCAATCTTGGACCTTTATTTGACTGCATTTTAGGCTTCCGCAAGCTTCCAACAGGCTGACCAGTAGGTCCTTTCCACCAGGAGTAATCGGGTACCACAGCCGAATGCTGTGCTATGTGGAGCTGATTCGAGTAAGATGTCGGTGTAGCACCCTCGTGCTATCTGTACTTTGCAATACTGACGGGACAGTTCATTGGAAGCAAAATTCCACCATGTGTCTTGTGATACTACAGACTCACTGAAACCAGGCAAGCTTCAGCACTTCCTCTCCTCACATCATTGATATTGGCCATGCCTCTGATTAGTGCTTCACCACTTGCCCCGCCGTTCATTGAAACGTGCGCCGCCCGTCATTGGAGTACTGCAACGGAAGCATTCCTTGTTCCTCTTGAAATTGTGCTCTCCACATTTCTTGCATGACCAATCACCTGCAAGCATTTCAGTATCTACTCATATCACTTTGCTTTCACATGGCTGCCACTAAGTAGCTTCCTGACACCCAAGAACACAGATCTACATGCCTTGTCATCTCAGATGCAGATGCTCGTTTTTTCTATCGTTTGAACGCTGTTGGTTCCTCCCCTACTACTGCATACAGTGTAAAGGTAAATTTTGAATATGGCGTCATCCAGGTGGCTATGTTCAGCCAGGAACCACCGCAGAGCTGTCTAAAAACAAACCTATTTTCATCTCTGGCGCACTCACACCACTCTGGTTACAGGCTCCCAAGGTGCAGTGTGCCTCAAAGTTTGCTTTGACCGAGTCCCCTCACAGGATGCAATGCCTGATAACAACGTACCTTCTTTTTCACCAATTCTCTGGCGTGAATCTACGCACCAAGTCCCGCTCTCCCCACCCCCAAAATTGTTCTCAGGCGGCAACTAAGCCTTGGCAACCAATCATGCATGCAGTCTACTAGCTCAAGCTGTATGCCTTTATAGCATTTACCAGATGTGTATATACTTTGTATGTGTGGCCTATCCTTGGATCGATTCCTCTGGCATTCGCGTGTGTGCAATATATATATATATATTGCAGGGTAAAAGCTCATTCGAGGTAGATGACTGTAACCAACTTATGTTCTCATGCTTCATTGAGAGCTTTGAATTCTATAACACGTAGTGCACCAATACAAAGCTCAAGGGGTGTATTTGCCAACATGAAGGCGCTATCATAAATGGGTCCGGATTTTTTGTTAGAGGTTTTAAAATGGTATTCTATGCAATGAAATGCAAATCCACTGTCAAGATGCGTGCGCTATGCTTTTCGTGTGCTTTTTTAAGAAGAGAAATTCTAAGTGGTGAATTGGGAGGGATATACAATCAGGGCATATATGCGCTTATGATACTCACTCACCCTTTAACATACCTCACTCTGCCTCTCCTTACAGAGAGAGCAGACTAGTCTGCTCCATTCCACAAGATGCATACACACATGCACTCACACTGAACGGCATGATGCCCGCTGACAGAAGCCAGCCCACCATCATTCTAGAGGAAGTGAGAAGCATTCCAGAACAGTTTGAGGCCGTGACAAGATACCAATGAAAGCGGCACACCTCAAACCGGATGCAAAGCAGCACGGCCGATGGGATGTGTGGATCATTGCCAAGCACGGATGGTGCCAGGTCAAGTGGTTCCTGCAAGCTGCAGAAGCAGGCGAGGAGCAGCATTGTGCAAGGAGGGAATGGCTGCGCACCAGCGCCGCCATTCTGCGCGCTTCCTGCAGGCTTTGCCCGACATCTGCTCATTCAGCAGACCACCCCCCTATATCACTCTTCCCGTCTTCCTGCAGGCTTTGCCCGGCATCTGCTCATTCAGCAGACCATCTCCCTATATCACGCTTTCCGTCTTCCTGCAGGCTTTGCCCGGCATCTGCTCATTCAGCAGACCGCCCCCTATATCACTCTTCCCGTCTTCCTGCAGGCTTTGCCCGGCATCTGCTCATTCAGCAGACCGCCCCTATATCACTCTTCCGTCTTCCTGCAGGCTTTGCCCGGCATCTGCTCATTCAGCAGACCGCCCCCCTTTATCACTCTTCCCGTCTTCATGCAGGCTTTGCCCGGCATCTGCTCATTCAGCAGACCACCCCCCTATATCACTCTTCCCGTCTTCCTGCAGGCTTTGCCCGGCATCTGCTCATTCAGCAGACCATCTCCCTATATCACGCTTTCCGTCTTCCGCACCTCGATGGATTTTGACTTGCTCCGCATCGGGCCATGGACAGGGAGCTGTAATGCCCACCAGTCATTGCGGGCGCCGGCACCCACCTGAAGCACACCTTCTTGCTGCGGAAGTTGTGGGCCCCGCAATCGCCGCACAGCCAGTCCCCTGAACAGGGATTCTCCCCCTCCACCCTCCCCTCCTCCCTCATAATCAGATATATACATATATATACATATACAGATGCCGTGCTACAACTTGGCGACCTCCCCTGCAGGGTATTCAAGTCTGAGCATAGGTCATAGGCCGGGGTCACCACACACGCATGCCAAAGGGGCATCAGACTTTGATACCAAGCATCAGATAGTAAAATCGCGTGCTGCTCGGCGTCGCGCTGCAGAGAGGCGCTGCTCGGCGGAGAGGGCGTGCCTGGCATCAGTTCCGGCTTGGCCTCATCCCGGTCATTATAGCCACGACCTCGGACCTCCCTCCCGCGCTCCTCCCTGCGAGGGGAGCTTTTCCGGTCGAACGCCTGCCGCTTGGGGCCATCTCGGCCCATGGCGGCTCTCATGCGCCCGACTTGGCCCTCTTCCCGCTCTCCCCTTGGCTCTGCCCTGCGCATTGGTGCCTCGTCATCCCTCGCAGTCTCCCGCTGTCCCCCGTAGAAGCGTTCTTGTTCCGCAGAAAACCAGTCGTCCCCCCCACGACCCCCGTATCCTGATTCGTCATCATACTCCCCGTAGCTGTCACGGCTGCTGCGCCCGCCGTACCCGCGCCTGGGCTCGTCGTCGTAGCTGTCACGGCTGCTGCGCCCGCCGTACCCGCGCCTGGGCTCGTCGTCGTAGCTGTCGCGGCCGCCGTACCCGCGTTTGGGCTCGTCGTCGTAGCTGTCGCGGCTGCTGCGCCCGCCGTACCCGCGCCTGGGCTCGTCGTCGTAGCTGTCGCGGCTGCTGCGCCCGCCGTATCCGCGCCTGGGCTCGTCGTCGTAGCTGTCACGGCTGCTGCGCCCGCCGTACCCACGCCTGGGCTCGTCGTCGTAGCTGTCGCGGCTGCTGCGCCCGCCGTATCCGCGCCTGGGCTCGTCGTCGTAGCTGTCGCGGCTGCTGCGGCTGAAGAAAGCCATACCATCGTCCCCACTCTCAATGTTAAGCTCGAGGCCATTCGGGCTAAGGCTTAGAAGAGGAGGGGGGGATGGGGGGGATTTAGGGAAACACATGCAAGGCAGCAAAGCACAAGCAGGCGACGATCCTGTGGGAGAGGGCAAGGCAGGTGGCAGTCACCGCGGTTGCACGCGAACGCGCCCATCTGGTCGCGGGAAGCGACAGCGGAAGCACTCGTTGTTCCGGCTGAAGTTGTGGCTGCCGCAGTCATTGCACATCCAGTCACCTGCTTGCGCCTCACCCGACGATCCTCAGGCCAACGCACCATGCTCCAGGGAAGCAAGGCTGCCAACGGCTTCCGAAATGGCCGCCCCCCTGCAAACACACCCCGCTCGCTGAAAAGCAAACATCACACCCTCCCACGCACTGCAGGCCAGATCCGCGCACTACATGCCAGATCCACGCACTGCAGGCCAGATCCACGCACTGCAGGCCAGATCCACGCACTGCAGCGTCAGTGTGCCAGGCCTGCTAGGGCGAGGCCCTCCATGTGCCGGCGCACCATCGGGACATGTCAGCCAATCTACTGCTTCCAGCACGCAGGCGTCCTCACTCATCACCCTGCAGAGGCTCTGGGTCTTATCCGGGATTAGGCAGCTGCAGGTACTGCCCCTTTGGGCCCCGTCCCGCCTCGGGGTGCGGGAGATGGGGTCATGGCGAGGCCCCACAAATCTCACCTGGGCGCATATCGGACGGCTCTTTCGCTTCCCGGCTGCGAGTTCCCCGGTCTCCCCCATCTCTCCAGCTGTCCCTTGCACCCGATTCGCGGTTTCCACCCCGCATTTGGATCACTCTACGCCCACTTTGCCCCATTTGTCCATAACGCTCCTCCTCGCCGCTGGAATAGTCAGAGTCAGAATCGGAGAACTCATCGGCCCACTCAGTGTCTGAGTTCTCCTCGTCTTGCCATTTCGCACGCCCCTTTCCTACCACGCGCACCTGCGCCCGGCCCCCCCGCTCCATTCAATCCGGTACTCAGCAGCTCCAGCGGCGCCGAGTGCGGCCGAGGTTCCAGCGCCACCCCCAGGTGTGTTTGGGGCTTCAGCAGTACAGGAAATTGCAGATAAAGCTCCAGGGGCAGCTTTGAAGCTGCTGAGGGCGGAGGTTGTGCGTCTCAAGAAACCATGTTGATGGAAATTGCCGCGAGAATCAGTTTTGAATCATATCGTCTACGAGCAAAGAAACGCACTCTTCCCTTGTTTTAAGCCTGTGCCTGAAGCCCATTGGCCCTCCCCTTGGAGAGCGCCTGAGCTCCAGTCTTCCCCCCTAGAAGCCTGGGTTTGGACTACCCGACTTCTGCACCCGTGGAATCCGCCTCTCGTGGGAGGAGAGCACAGGGTAAGAGTGCACTGTGGACAGCGGTGAGGGGGGGAGCCCAGATGCGAACCTCTGGGGGTGCCCCCCATCCTCGTCGGCCTCTGATCTGGGGCAGGCGCAGCGGTAGCATTCCTGGTTGCTGCCGAAGTTATGCTGCCTGAGCAGCCACGACGCCTCGAGCCCAAATCCCGCACTTCAGAATCGTGGCAGAAACAAGTTGGATGAACATTGGCATTTTGGGCACCGGGTTCACATATGCGAAGATCTCACTGCCATGGGCGCAGCAAAGGCAGCCCTGACGGAGGGATGCGGCTTTGGGCTTCTGTTCTTTCCCCGCCCGCACCTGCACCCAAAGCGTGGGCAAATCCAGTCCCCAGGCCGCATTTTGTCGTATGCGTCCTGCTCACGCCTCTCCGCACTGCAAGCTCCACCCAAGCCCCACTCCCGCACCGCAGCATCGCCATCCTTGCATCAGACATCAACCAGGCGCACGCGTCCATCACCACCCTTCATCACCACCCTTCCTCGCCCTTCCTCAGAGAGAGAAGCC